>PVKE010004879.1:0-61931 GCA_004027555.1 Craseonycteris thonglongyai
AATAGCTATGCAGAAGGAGATTTGAAAAAGTTGGCTATATCATTTTCAAATATTTTCCCTGTGAAAGTATGGCCACATGCTTTATATTAAAGGTAACAAGAAAAAAAAAATAAAGAAAATGTATGGTATCAGCCATAGTCTTAGAATGTAAAGAAAGGTATTGTAACAATCAATGTCACTTATTTACAAATAGCAAACTTCAAACCTGTACTTTTTCAAATATAAAACTAATAAGCAAAAGAAGTTTGTGTAGTCTGAATGGCTTCATGCTTTCTATAAATGTCATTTTCCAGTTCTAGTTAAGATAGTGGGAAACTGGAAATGTTTTCAGTTATTTAAAGACTGACAATATGTTTAAATGAACTGTAGCACTATGATCCCTCAATTTAAGAGACCATGTACAACTAAAGTAGACATAAAACCACTACTAAATAATAATATTTTATTTTCAATTATAATTAATTTGTCTATTTATTGATTTTGAAGGGAGAAAGCTTTGAAGGTATTAGGAGATGCATGTTTCTGAAAAGTTAGCAATCTGTAAAGTTTGAGGATTGAAATCTAAAAAATAGTGGGTTCCAGCAGCACCAACCTTCATTAAATCTGAAGTTATAGCGTGTTTTGTTTTAACATATTTTCCAAAACTGAAGATACTTTCTCAGCAAATTCTACGTAATTTCAGAATTATATATAATTATTCTTAACCATTCAAAAAAGTTTAAAACAAATGTCATCTCTCATTAGATGAATGACAAAAGCACACAAGGGGAGATTTTTGTCATATTCTGTACAAAAATAGAGAAGTGACTCGTGAGTAATTGGCATAGGTCAGATAAAATATAACTTGTTTTAATAATTATTTTTAGACAGTAAAAAACCTCTTCAAAAATTTGAAACTGTTGGGAACAAGTTTACTACCTATATTGAAATCAGGTGACATAGCCAAAAGACCACTCGCCTTTGGGTTCACATAATACTTACAACTTTACAACGTCAGCTGGCATTATTTCATAATATAATTACATATAAAATTTTGCAGCTAAATATTGCAATGCTTGCCAAAAATTACTTTAAATATCTTTATCCTCTTTAAGCTGCCTATTACTGAATATACATGCTTTTTAACTCTTATTCTTACATTTCTTTATTTTCCAATATCAGTCCTTTTAATCCAAAGTCTTGTACTTCACCAAATATACTTTATTATGCCTAACAAATTAGTGTAGATGGTATGTGAATGAGAAAGCAAAATAGTTTTCTGAGGGTAGACTATATAGACATATAAAATAAGAAAACAGAGAAAATTCAATATTCTAACATGTGCCATTACCATTTAAAGATAAAATATTCATTCAGCAATAGCAACAACAAAACTTTTACTTGACAATGAGGGAAATAAATAGTAATGGTGTGCATGCAACAGAATTTTTTTATCCTGTTAATGCATATTCTCCTCTCAGTACTGAATTTAGGTTGAAAAGAGTTACTCTTGTTTGATAGATGTACATTTTTTATCTAATCATTTCTTTCACATTATAATTCTTTTAGTAAGATATGATGTCCCACTTCTTAAAATTTATATAAAGCAACATTTTCTGCTCATATGGTATGATTGAGTTTTGTTTTGTTTTTAATTACCTTAAGCCATGGAAGATTAATGTATTGCTAAATGGAAAAATGAATGGTTTTCTTTGTTTTGTTCTCTTTAACATTTGAAAACATTTTCATTTTTATACAAAATTATATTTTAAAAGAACTATGGATCTTTAATATCTTCACACCATTGTAAGAGAATTGCTTTCATATAATAAAGTTATGCATAATTCATTTATGCTAAAGAAAAGCATTGTGAACAGCATTTACCAAATAAATGGAAAATGTTTTAATGGGTACATGAAAAAATTTTCTTTATTAAAAAACAGTCATAATTTTATATTTTCCTGATTTGAGGACTGTTTGCTTTAAATGACTCAATTATGAAAACTTGAATAGAAAATTTATTTTGAAACTATTTCCTTTTATTTTTAATCTGAAAACTGATGTTCTAAATTATGAGGTGATTTTATAATTTCAGAATTTAGAGAAAAATGCCCACTGCCTTTCTAGAACACTTTTCTAAAGTCTTGAATCTAAATGCCTGGATACTTGAAACCAAACAACATTTTACTGTCAGCCCTGTTCCATGGTCAGCCAGCTGAGAGAGATTCACAGATTAAAAATGGGTTGTTAAACCATCTCCCTATGATTTAGTCCTCAGGTGTGGCCCAACTGAGCTCCTCAGCCTCCTACCATACTCCTCTGGTTTTCCTTCTACACTTTTCTTTTTCCAAACCCGGAAGTCAGTCTCTGTCTCTGTCTCTGTCTCTGTCTCTGTCTGTCTGTCTGTCTGTCTGTCTCTCTCTCTCTCTCTCTCTCTCTCTCTCTCTCTCTCTCAAAACAATGGGCATCCCTTTAAACCTAATTCAAACCATTTCTCATTGACAAAGCTTTTCCAGGCTAGTTCCCCTTCAAAAATCTCTCTCTTCTTTGAATCCAGCTCTTTCAGTCTCTACCACTTATTAAGGAATTTGTTTTTTTCTGTTTGTTAAGGATTGAAGTAGATATTTTATAACTGACTGTAGGCCCTGAGCAGAGGAGCTATGTCTAATCCTGTCTGCAATCTACCACTCTGAGGTAATGTTTATGCAGTAAAATTATGTTACCTGATTGCTAGATCTAAATTTGGGTGAAGAGTTGTATTGTTCCAATTTTACTTAAGTGTGTATATTTGCCTATCTAGACTTCAGGTTCATCACATGCAGGAAGACTGGTTTGTCTTTACCACGTGACCTGTGTTTTCAATGTTCATGATATTGTCTCTCAGGAAACTGGGCACTCACATTATATTCCAGTGAACCATTGATGTAAACGTTTGGCCTTATTCCTCATAACTAATTTCAAAAAGAGATGATTAATTCTATGAAAGGATCATCTGTTAAACTGAGGTATGACATTTTACTAACATGTGGATATACGGTATATTTGTATCTGTAGATATATAGGTATAAATATATAGTGCAGAGACAGGTGTATATAAGGGCTGTCCAGAAAGTATGCAGCTATATAAGCATTCTCTTTATGTTGACAATGGCTGGATTTTTTTTCTGGACAGCTCTTGTATATTGGGCAATGAACTTGGATAAGAAAATCAATCTAAATTGGTAAAGGTTCAGAACCTGCAGGAAAATGTTTCATGCTTTTATGAATCTTAATTTAAGCAGCATTGCTTCTAGAAATACCTTAAAAGAAAACAAAAATCCAAATAAATTTAATAAGCATACAGCACGTAGCAATATTTTAAACTGCAAAGCACAGCAGAAGATTGGCTATTATTGTCTACCTTCTGTCTACGCTTTAGATCGGATAGAACGATGACATCACCACCATATACGGTCGGAATAATGTGGTCTGTAAAAGAAGAGGCACTAAAAATATTCATGATGTCTATTTTCTTTTTACAAATTACTTTATCCTCTGTGCATGATTTGGTTATTACTGAGAGGTTTAAGGAGACAATCTTAGGATCAGAGAAAATGAGTGATAGTTTCAAATTCTAATGCTTCTCCTTGATTTAATAAACCATCTGAATCTCAGTCTCTTCATCTAGAAAATGTAAGTAAAACTGCCTAGCACAGTTGTTGTGAGACCAAAGATAAGATGCAAAAACACTTGGTATAGTGTGTGTTTCATAAGAGATATCTAACAAGTGGAAACTATTAATACTGTTGGAGTTATCTTTTGAGAATGAATACATTAATTTGCACCTTTCTGTGTTAACACAACAAATATTATGTACTATATAATTTTCCCTTATCTTATCCAATATCTGTGACTAGATCTAATTTGTCAACGTGTCAGTTTGATCTCTGGAGGTCTTTAACATCATGGTATTTCAAACTTCATATTCTGTAACGTGCACCTTTCTAAAGCAAATGCACTTTATGTTAACTTAGCATATTTTGATTATATATAAAAGTGATGAACCAAAATAGTCTATTCAGGGGTTACAGGATATTGACAAATTTATTATTTCATTCAGCTTCCAAATGCTTGTATTTGTTATATGTCAGGCACCCTGGTAGGCGACGGGCACACAGGGATGACAAGCCCTAAAGTCTTGCCTTAGGGCCTATCTCAGTCCTATTGGGAAGACAGGAAATAATATACAGTGTAAGCGGTAACTAGTATCTGAAAGTGTGGACAGTATGTCATGAGGAGCCAAATGAGGGAAGAGGCACTTGGCACCACATGCTATGGCTCAGGCGGAGGATACAAGAAAGAACTTGATGTCTAAGGACCATAGACCATCAGTTGGACAAAGAGGAAGTAGCCTTTGCAGCTCAGTTCTCCACGGGCACTAGTAGGATTTTCACCCAAGGGCTGTAGCAGAGCAATGATGGTGGAACACACATTTAAATATAATAAGGCGATCTGAACACAGAGGTGTAGCGTCTCATCCAGGGTAATGGTGACTTAGATTGAGAAAGAGGTTAAATTAATTAGTGCAATAGTATGAAATACTATCTTTACGGTTATTTCTCCAACTTGATGTAAGAGAATGTTACAAATCTAAACTCCTTTCATAACTAATGTGACATCAATGTTCATTTATGTAGTTCTAGCACTTGATAAGTAACCAAAATGGGTCTTTCGAAGAACTAAAGTCTTACAGTAGATGTTTGGGTATATGAAGTATTTTATACTCGTACATAAAGTAATTAAAGCCATTCTAGGGGAAGTTGGGATGGCTCAGCGGGTTAAGTGCTCGCTTTGCAGCCCTGGAGACCGAGGATCGAATCCCTGTTCTGGCCCAGGTGGACCCATATGCTGAACTGGGCTGTGCCCCCAGTTCAGTTCTTGCCGGGGCCTATGCGGGAGGCTCCCGGCCCAGTTCCTGCCCTGTGCAGCCCCGTGCCCACCTGTGGAGTGACACTATATGGAAAACTAATGCTGTCAACTATGGAGACTGCTCTGGGCCCTCCCCCTTCTCTCTGTCTCTCTCTGTCTGTCTCTCTGTCAAAAACAATAAAAATAAATCTTTAAAGCCATCCTAAAAGCAAATTTTCTATATACACAATTACTCTCACAGAGGAAAGAGTGCTACCCACATGTAACATGTACAATTTGTTTCTTCAAATCCTCTTTTCACTTTTTTGAGTGTGTGCCTACTATGTATTCTCCACCATCTATGCTATTATCATAGTCAACCACTTGTTCTATTTTGCATCCACTAATCAGATATTTATGTTCATCAAACACCTACTAATTAATGTGGAAGACATGAGTTAGATGTTGAGGAAGGTGAAGATGAGTGATTCAACATAGAGAGTTTTAAGCAGCTGCCTAAAAATTTTGTAGCACATTAGAAAGTTGTTAAGTAGAATAAAGAAAGGGAAGGAGGGTTTAGAGGATGCAACTAGCACTTGGAGTAAGGTGGTAGTTTTTGCCTAAGTATTTCATTTTGTTTTTGTTTTTGCTCAGTTTTTTTTTTCTGCATAAATGGAAAACATAAAGATGAAATCATTTTAAATCTAAAGTTTCTTTTCTCTCTTCATAATTTCGCAAAATATGGTTCAGTGGAATGGGCTGTTGCTACATCTTCTCAATCACGTTCAGGTTTTCATGGCAGCAGCCTGGGTTTGATTCCACCCTATCAGCGATGTGGAGATAATACAGGGGCCTAGGATTCTTCTCTTTGGCACAACAGCTGCTGTCAAAGTGAGAGGTGCCCTTCCAACATGCTCAACCGAGAGCCTTCTCAGCTAAGCAGATGCCACAGCACATCCATTATACTGACAGTTTGCAGATTATGCAGATAAATGGAAGTCTTATTTGGCCAATCCATGCACTGCTGGAAATCAGGGAAAAGAGTGAAAATGTAGGAAAATGTATGGGTTGCAAAAGAAAGAGGACAGTGCATGTCTGGAAATAGTAGAAGACCTTGTCTGTCAGTGTTGACAATGCCTAACTCCGGAAGTCAAGCAGCAAAGCACTGTCACCAGGAATCAAAGGATAGACGTTTCCAGCACAGTGAGATTTTTATAAAAATAAAACATTGAGCTAAATAGCAAAATTTACAAATGCAAATCAAAGGGCTATCATGAATTTTAAGTTGAAAATAGATTTTTCTTAGGTACGGTATGCTTTCTGGTTTTTTTGTTTTTTTCATTTTCAAGGGAAAAATTGGAAGGCTACTTTCTCTTAGTTCCTAATGGGTTCGAGTTTACATTCACTGGAGTTACTTCAAATATCATCATTTTGCTCTTGTGATTTTACGATGTTGGGAATATTTCCAGCCCGTGTAGGGGTTGCACTCACATTTTTTTCTTCCTCTTCTTACTTTGCAATTTTTTTTAATAAAGAAGGGATATCTATTACCATAAGCAAATTCATTGTCTTCCCTCTCATCATCTAATAATTGTAAAGGTGTTACCATTGTTCAATTATTTTTGTAACTTCATCTTCTTTTCAAACACTCAAATTCCTCCAAAGCACTGGCCATCTAGTAAAATTTTCTAGGTTTCTACACTGAGTAGAGTATAGACCCCATGAGTGTAGGGGCTGGTCCTTTTGATTTCCTGTTTGCTAGCTCCTGGCAGTGTCTTAAACGTATAGATTTCCCCCTGCTCCTTCTTGGAATGAAGTATCAATGTCAAACTATGTCTACAGCATTTGAACAGATGCTGATATTCATGTTAAATTTTATCTCCATCTATTTATTTATCTACATGCCCATGTGAGTTACTTGCATTTCTCTTCTCCTTCAAACCTTTCTCAGGCAGGAAAGGATTCATGAACCTAGCCCTTCGCTCTCACACAGGGGAGAAATGAACTGTTATAAAAATCCTAGTGGGGACCTCCCTGATTTATGTGACAGAGGCAAATCCAGTCCATTAAAGGCGCAAGCTTTCAAAATGTTCTGCCCAACGCTATTTAACCCGTGGGTCATCCCGGCATGCAGACCTGGGCAGAGCAGGGGAACCTGGGAGCAAACACAACCCTGAAGTGATAGACGGTGGCCCTTACCACCTTCTTCTCCCCTGGCCTCGCTGTGAACAATGGCTGGCAGCCCAGTACTCGGTGATGAGAGTCAAAGGTCCTCCTGGGCAAAAATAACGACTGAAATCCTGCTTTGTTTTCACAAATTCCAACATCATTAGCCCTTTTAGTGCCCTTACGTGCTCTTTAGCTAGCTTAAGACATTATTTAAGTTCAAAAGGACAATAAATTGTCCGCCAAATTGGCTGAGATCAGCTTATCCAAGTATCTCTAGCTACCATCTACAGAAGAACCTTGGAGACATGAGATAAATAATAAGATAGTTGAGGTAGTAGAATAAGATAAGATGTATCCAAGAGACCTGAACGTTCCCAGAACAGGTAACTGTTTTTGTTTCTAACCAAGGGAAAGTTAGGATGAGAAAGTCAGATTAGAAGTATTCCTGAAGAATCAAGAAACATATGGCCCCACTTATAGGTGGGATATAAAACTGAAAGCAACAAAGAAACAGAAACTCTTGGACACAGTCAATAGTTTAGTGGTTACCGGAGGGGAAGGGGGGAAGGGGTGGGAGAGTGGGGGGTGAGGGCAGAGTAGGGAGGGGCATCAAACATATGCTGATGGAAAGAGAACTGATTCAGAGTGGTGAGCATGTAATGCAATGCATAGACAATGTAATGTAGAATTATACACCTGGAACCTATGTCACCCCAATAAATGTAACAATACATTTTTAAAATCATATGTGTGTGTGTGTGTGTATATATATATGTATATGTGTGTGTGTATATATATATGTATATGTGTGTGTGTATATATATATGTATATGTGTATGTGTATATATATATGAAGTATTGCTAAGGGAGGTGTGAATTTAATGGAGAGGGCTAGTTGTATTGGTCACCCGGGGACAGCATAAACTTTGCACCCTTTTTTAAAAAACAGGTAAGCACATACCAGTGTCTCTACCACAGCCTATCCTTAGAAGAAGGGAGAAGATTTTACCTATGTGAGAAACCCTGGAGTCCTCCTGTCCCAACATAAGTGCATTCTCTTACAAATGTCACCTGTGCGTGGTGAGTGGCACTGGATTGCCCAGTGCACTGGACTTCACTACCCCAGCAGACACAGGGACAGGCAGAGGGGGGCAGAGGAGGGGCTGGCTGGGAAAAACAAGGCCCTAAACCCTACAATTCACCTTTGAAGAGGAAAAAGGGGGGGCCCTCCTTAAACTTGTAGACCTGTATCATTTTTTCTAATCCTCCAAGAGGAAATTACCTTCCAGAAGAATTACATCCTGCTCTTTCCTCTGCATGTGATGATAGTTTACGTCATGTTAAATCATGTAAGATAGTGCAGTAATACATTTACTTTAGTGAGAACAGAAAAGAATTACTTGTTTAACCAAGGGAATGATTTCTGGGGAGGAAAAAAAATGATAGTGGTTTTCTTAAATTAGATCCTCTAGTTGCTGAGCAGAACTTTAATTATGTATTTTTTAGTCAACAGTCGGTAGTCTTTCATCCAGGTTTTTAAGCATAAAGATAACAGAATACTTATCTCGTGGCGGTGGCATTTTGAGGAGCTTAGCTCTGTGCACAGAGATTTTGGGTTCGGTTTAAATGTGAGGCTGTTTCCAGGAGCAAACTTGAGCATTCACAGTTCATCCTGATTCAAAGGGCCTCTCTCATGCATGGAATCGTGCTGCGCTCCCCACCCCGAGTGAAGTACTGGATAAATGTGTGGCAACACGTGCAACGCACGATGTCTGCACTGTTTTTAGGATATTTTTAGTTGCCACTAACATTTATTCAGACAGGCGTTGTACTAGGGGTTGAAAGGATAAAAGTAAATAAAATGGCTTTTGCCCTTGAATATCCTCACATTCTAGAAGGAATAATGGACATGAAAATATATCATTTTAAAGCAATAACATAAACGAACTATTTGCAGAATGAGAGAATCACTAAGAAAATGAAAAGGCTCATTCTTCCTAAGAAAGACGACACAAAAGGCATCATGTCATATCTGCTTTCTGGGCCTGTTTGAGAGAAGTTATTATTACTATTATTATTGATGTGGTTGGAATAGCAACAGAGAAAAAAAGTGTTAAAATATATTCAACAAAAGGGCCTTTGACCAAATTAGGAAAAAAATTGTTTTGTGAAATAGGAACTGAGGGAAGAGTGTGGGAGTCTCCACGGCAGTGACCCCTATAACACAGCAGGCGAGACAGACATAACAGCAGAGGCCGTGAAATTTAAACAAAGCAGATTAAATGTGTTTGGAGAAAAACAAATTCCGTGTAACATCCTCAGTCTCGTCTCATTAGATGTGTTGGCCAAGGGATGACTATGCATGAGGCCACCCAACCACACGCAGAGGACGCCGGCTCTGCATGGGAGAGAGCAGAGTGTGTGTTGCACACCATGAGCAGTTCAGGAACCCAGTCAGGTGTCAAGTGACACCGACGATGTCTGGAGAGGCCGTTGGAAATGCAGGAGGGTCCTGGCTGGGAAGTCGTGAAGCAAATGCCTTTAGGCTGTGTCCTAGAACTGTCACAATGAGTGCCATGGACAAGATGTAAGTGGCTGTCACAAGTAAGAGTGGCATCTAAGGTTGGTGACTCCAGGAAAGTGTGCTTTCAAATGCTATGCAATGCAAAGAAGGCTGCTAAGAATAAGCGTGTTGCTTACGTTAGATTTTAAATGCAGTGCTAAAGGCTTTTGTCACGTGAAAGCTGCTCCTTAGGGGAGGTACACATTCCCAGGAGCACCTCAACACCCGTGTTTGTTTCTGTAGCATTCTTGGTGCCATTTTTCCCCATCGGAGTCATGGGAAGTATAACCTAGAAAATGCTTATGAAACATTATCAATCATTGCATACCTCAGCTTGGGGTGTCCTTTAAGAGAAATACATCTAAAGAGCCCACACTGATCAAAAGCACAAGATTATACAATATGTGTGCAGATAGAGATTGATAGGAGAATAAGGAAGAACAGGCAGCTATCAGAGGGGAAGCATTTGCACATGGACACACTCTTGTAGGGAACAGGAAGTCAACAGATAGGCAACAGTCCCTGCTTACGTCTAGGTTTTTACTAAGAACAAATGGTTAGACAACAGTAGTATCAACTGACATTGATATTATCATTCCTACAAATAATAGCAATAGCTTCATTGCTGAATTCTTAGTATAGGCAAGGTCCTGTGCTACCCTCCTCATAGAAGGCCCATTTCATACTTCTAGCAGTTCAGTGCGTTACTTCACACTTCAGTCATTCACGCGGTATTTTTATTAACGCCCATTTTGCAAGTGAGGGTTTCAAGCACAGAGAATCAGTCAGACAGAAGTGGCTGAGCCGTCCATCTGACTCTCATGCCTGTGCTATAAGCATGACAATGGTGACATTAATTCAGACGGAAACACAGAGCAGCCTCAGGGGTGCCAAGGTCGTCTGTTGACAGGGAATGTAGGGTGTGCAGCGCTCTGGGACCACTGTGTGGCCACTCTGGGGACAAAGGAGACTGTGAGAGATGGAAGCGCAGAGGAGTGTTCACCTCTTGATCTGTGGTTTTGTTTACACAGCGCTAACGTGCTGGATCTTACGGGAAGGTGTAGGGTTGTCTGTGCCTTTGCTCACATTTCAGCCTCAGCAGTTCTTATGCCCTATTGCTCATTCCAGCACCTTCATTCAAAATTTTTTGAGTCACAAAAGTGACTTGATATTTTGAGTCACTGCACTTTCCACAATTACTCGGGCTGGGTGGGTGGTCCTATTCTATGAAGTCACTGTCCGCTGCCCCTTCAGTGACCACTGTCTGGCCAATCAGAGGGGGACCAGCTAGGAGTTGGACCTAATTGGGGCAGAGGGGCAAGGAGGGGAGACAATGGAACAGGTGGCACTGAGTTGTTCAGCAGACATTTACCAATCAGTAATGATTGTAACAACCAGTATGGTGGGTCTTCACTGCCTTCAAGTACGGAGGCTACAGAGCGGAGACTGAGCAGGAATGTCTAGCTCGTCCTCGCCAAGGAACGTGGTGTGTTCCCTAGCTGGTCTGTCTTCTGACAGAGTCAAGATGGGCTTTCCTCCAGGTTTGGCTGCTCCGTTCCCTTCCCTCAGACAGGCGGACACTGACTCTCTTGGTGCTGTTCTTGAGTTATGCTTTTTTTTTTTTTTTAATGTTGTTTTTTGTTTGTTTGTTTTTGATAGAGAGAGAGAGAGAGATACAGACAGAGAGAGAACTGAACTGGGGACACTCCCCAGTTCAGCACATGGGTCCACACGGGCCGGGGCCCTCAGTCCCCGGGGCTGCAAAGTGAGCGCTCAACCCACTGAGCCACCCCGGCTTCCCCTGAGTTCTGCTTTTATAGGAGCATTTTCCCGTAGTGTTGATTTGATCACAGTAGAGCTAAGGAGGAGTCCCTGTAAGTAAGCTGTGCCAACTACTGGCTTCTTCTTACCCATACTCTTGAGAGATGACTCCACTCCCCTCCCATTGGACCTGTCGCTTTCTATTTATACGTACGTAGCTGGCACCCTTCTTGGCTGCAGATAAAGGGAGATTTACATTCTGCTGCTTCTGCAGGCTGGAGTGGAATTAGGTTGGGGGAAGGGTGGCTTTTTATGTACAGTACAATCTAAAACAGATTTCCTCATTCTACAGGAACGTGGCCAGCTGGACTCTTCCCACATCACAGCGTTAACACATCGCTGACCCCCGTATTTGCAGGAGGTCAGAGGGTTTTCAATTCACATTCATCAGTCCACGCATGTTGCTGTGAGCCCCCGAGCTGACATTTCACGCGACTGCACCCCCCTCTCTCGCAGCAGTCGGAGAACATGAGTTAGTTCACCTTCTAAGCCATCCACCATCATCCCACAGTCTGTCTCTGCATGGAACGATTTCCAGTCCTCACTGGGTTGATAGAATTTAATTTTCTTGCTTCCATAATAAGTGCTCTTCCTGGACTCATAGAAATAGCCAGCTTCTTTTGCTTTTGTCCGGTTATTGGGCAATTTTATCTCCCCTTCTGTCTCACATCCTTCTGTTATCGGGGGTTTCTAACTACAGGTTCCTCCTCCCATTTTCTTCACCTTGCGTCTTTAGGACTGTCTTTGTATTCCCCTTTCTCTCTTGTACTATTATTGTTTTTGTTTGTTTGTTTGTTTTTTAATATCTCTCTGGAACTGTGCCTGCTGACGTTTCATTGCAGTCTTCAGTTCCAGGAATCCATAGTACTGAGTTTATTCTATTTTAAGAACATATTTAAAATTCTCCATTAATATTTTAAGAGAGGCATGTCCAGCCTTTTAATCTGTGGTTAGGTCACACAATTTATCTACTTGTTTGGGAGAGGATACATTTGTATCAAGTTTTGAACACATCTCTCTCGCTTTATTTTTTTGCAGTTTGGCCATGTTGCGGGTCAACCTTAGAGTTACTGACAGGAATGTGTTGGGACTTACCCTCTGGCACTGTGACGTGACCATGGAGAAGGCCCTGTGGGAGGAACATTAAAGATGCCTTGGGAAGGGCTGTCACCTTTACATATGAAAATGTCTTTTACGTTTTAGAGGCATTTGGATTTTCTAGAACACTTGGAGTCAGCTAGCTATAAAATACTTAGTGTGGCATGTGGCCTTCAATTTGACCAACGAGGACAGGACAGGACAGGTAGATCTCCAAGAGGCAGCTCTTCAGCAGCAGGACAGAAACCCTCCCACTCCTGCTTTGCTGACTCTAATAAATGTCATATTAGTCACAGCCTCCCAAATGGCCAATGACAGATGAGAAATAGGCAGCAACACAGAGAAGAAGGTACCTGAGTACCTGCTATCACCCCAGTGCATCATGGATCAGGAAATACTGTGATGGTGGTGGAGCTAAATGGGGTCAACTAAACGACATTCAACTTCCAGCACCGAGTCCTAGCCCATTTCTCCCTGCGCCCCTGGGATTGACAACAGGGCCCCACTAGTACTGAATTACATCACTTTCAGCTGGGGAACCACGCCTGACACAAGACTGCTATGCTCCAAGCAGCAAGACCCAGGAGATGGCAATGTTGGTGGCTTATTATTCAAAATGACTGCAGACCTTTAGACAGGTTGGAACTCCCTTTAGTTACTGATACAAAACCTCTGGACTTGAACGCTTCTTGGAAGTATGTGCTCCACTATCTGTCCAGGCCTCCTTGGGCCCCAGCCACGTCTTGGTCCCTCTGAAGAGTCAGAAAACCAAACACCAATTAGGGTATATAACTTATTCAATGGAGCCTAATGTAATTACCTTGAGGAAATTTAATAAATTAACAAAATAAAAAACTAAGCACATTTTGAATCTAACGAATCTAATCCCCACGTAACTCTATAGTCAGAATCCCAAATTTTTATAAGGGCAATTTTGCCTGACTTCAAAAGGGCATATATAATATAATAGGATAGTATTAATAAAAATGTAACCATTTCTACATGTGTAGTTTCTCTGATTATTTTCATTTAATGAATCCTGGGACATTTCAATTATTGAAAGTTGTTATGAAAATTGAACATAAAATGTACCTATCTGAATAAACTAAAACCAGACAAATTTTTTAAACATTAAATGTTATTATAATGGTATTCTTTGAAAGAAACACCTGCCAAATCTGATTATAAAATTTAACAATTGTATAGGTTTAAAGGAATCCTTATGACATATGAAATACAATTATTTGATTTGGATCAGTAAGATCTTTGAGAAATCATAATCAACATGAGATTTTATATTAAATTTGCAGTTATATTCTAGAAAAATGTAGTTTGGAGTGACCATGCATGATATTTTGCTTCTAAATTATTCTGCTTCTGTGAAAGTATTTATATAGTATATCTCATTCCTGCTTCCATAGCTAACTCAAACCTTTTGGTGACTTGAAGTTTGGTGATGGGTTGTCTTTTAACCGATTATTTAAAGCAAGCTTATCTAATCCTGGATCTGTGGGCCACATATGACCCAGGAAGGCTTTGAACATGGACCAGCACAAATTCGTAAAACTATGAGATTTGTGTGTGTGTGTGTGATTTTTTTCTTTTAGATCATCAGCTGTGTTATAGTGTATTTTATGTGAGGCCCAAGACAATTCTTCTTCCAATGTGGCCCAGGTAAACCAAAAGGTTGGGCACCTCTGATTTAAAATGTGTCATCACTAAATTGTTCCTCTTTTTCTGTCTTTTGACATGTGCTTCAAGCTATTGTAAGAAAAGATCTGTACTTTCTTGAAGATAATTAAAATGTTCTTGTCATCTAATTACATTGTTAAACACATCTTTTAATGCTCTTAATAACTTTATCTAATGTTTAACACGTACTATTAAAATGTCCAGATATCTTTTGTGTATTTTTTCACTAATTCTATTTCTAATTACTACAATTAGCATAAATAATTACTTAGACAAGACTGAATATTTTATGATGTGGTGTGTAAAGAATTTATTTTATGTCATAATTAACACTGAATAAAAGACATACTTGTATAATTTTCTTTAAGTATAGAAACCAGCATCCCTGAGAATACATAAATTGATTGCAGAATAATATGTAAAGGAAGCCTGAATATTCCAGAAGTTATTTTAGACAAAATGTGTCCCATCCATTATGTTCAGTGGAGTATAATTTTATACTAAGAAATAAAAACAAAGTTACTTTATGCCCTGCTCTATTCTTTTCCTGGACCTCTTCTTGATAGCTTACAAAGAAGTCTGGTGGTAGCAAATGTGCCTTTGTATGTGCAGACCTCGATCTTGTAAATTCACTTAATACACTATAACTTTTACAATCATAAAGGTCAATTAGCAAATCTTAATTAAGAATCTTTGACATGCTAGCACTATGAAGTGGAAATGTCTGGAAAAGTCAATGAATGGAAGTATTGCAGAACGAAACCATTTAGTAAAATTCAGAGGCATCAGTTCCATTTCAAGCGATCACGAGCGTAGGTGGCTTGTGTCCTTTCTTGTATCAGGCTGCTTCCCTTCATACTTGAACGATACGGGGCTTTTCTCAGTTTTAAAGCATAGAGACACACTCAGTACCTTAGCAGGGGGGGCAGGGGGGACAGGGAGTCTGGGTAGGTACTCAGGTGAAATGAGTCAGACAGAAGGCAATTCAAGAACAAGAATTCCATATTGCCACACATGCCCTATTTAAATCAATGAATTTGAACTCTGTCAAGACCATCACACTCCTGAAGGCTGAAAACCCCTCCCTTCCATGATTGTACCGCTTCTTTCCATGTGTTGACTCTACTATTTTCCATACTGACCCCTTCCTCATCATCTAAGCTTACAGTGGCTAAGAGTCCAATTAACCACCCCCCAAATAGTTTCTCAGTTTTCCAAATTCGAATTCCCTAAAGAGTACTGCATTGGCCCAAGCTACCCTTTCACAAAGGCCAGAGGTCATGAGTTTCTACCTCTGACCACGTTGTATGTATCACAGCAGCATAAGTAGAAACTACGGGTGAAATGACACAAAAGACAAGGAAAGTTACCATGAAGTAGGTTCAGTGGATTGCACTTTATCACGTATATGTTCATTAGCTTCACCCTGTTAAACTCCACAAGGCTGTTGTACTTATGAATGAGGTTTAGTAGCTGAAACCATGTACATACAGTTAATTATCATCATATATTTTCTTGCTATGTCATTTGAAACAATCCCACAGTTTTGCTAGTCCCATCTGTAGTCTATAAGATTTTGTCTATTTTTTTAGTACACACCTTACTAATTGTTAACTGCTATCATGACGTACTCAGTTGCAGGTATAACAATTTCTAATGGGTGAGTAGGTTCCACTTGTTACTTGTGAGCTCCAGGCTTGCTTTGTACACTTTTATGTCACTCACAAAATAGCTCTCCTTTTTTGTTGTCATCCTGACTGCCCACAGTTGATAGTTTACCCTTTGATGGCCCTTCAAAGTTCTGATAACACTGCCTTACTCCTTTCAATATGCAGAAAACTAGGAGTTTAAACATAAAATAAATAAGTAGGATGAAATACTGCTAACCTATTATACAAGACCTACAGTTCTTTCCTTTCACTCTTTCATCTCAATTTTAATCCCCAAAGTAAAAGTGTTGCATTATTCCTTTTTAAGAAAGTTGGTTGAATAATTAAATCCTAAAGCATGCATATCAGACAGCTCATATATTTCTGCCTTGTGAATTCAACCAAACTCAGTCTCCCTGCACTATCAAAAACTCGTTCCTAATAAGTGAAATACCATTTTACTTATAAGATAAATGTTCAGTTTTACTTTGTTCTCCTATTGCTACTCTGTAAAAAGCATTTGATTGGTACTTAGATCACAATTTACTTTCTAAGCAGCTTTTTTGGCCATGCTTGAACAATAATAAACACAGAAAGAATCTTTCTGATAGATTGGATTGCAGTATATTTGAGTTTATGGAACTGCATCCTCATTTTTTAAACAAAGGGGTTGGATCAGCTCCTACTTAATTCCCTTCCAAAATTCAAATGCCATTCTAATATGATTCTCTAATTCAACTAAACATCCTCTTTTGAAGCAAAAGCAAAATTTGAATTTGGTAAGAAAGGTAACTGTATTCTCAGTTGTCTATCAAATGTTCTTCTCCACTTTCACAAACCCTACCTTGGTCTCACAGAGTTGTTTGTTAATGATTTTTCCTTAACTGCTTTAAACTGTTGCTTCATTCAGAGCTAAGCATTTGTAAGAGGAGCTTGAAAACAGGAAAGCCTTCAAGATACCAAATGATGAATTACCAAAGGTGAAATGTCAGAAAATGATCTGTGGCTCTCCAGTGACATACTATCCTTATCACTTCAGTCCTTCTGGACTAAGCCTGAAGTTCTGGAGACTTAAGCTACCTCTGAAAACCAGGTTTTCTCTATTTTGATAACCAGTTGAGTAAAAAAAAAAAAGTCCAACAATTATTTCATTTATTGGTCAATATATCATTGCTTCGTACCTGTTTTGAAAGTAGGTCAGGCAAAAATAATTATAAACATATATTAAGTTCTTATTATGATATTCCCATGTCAGTGTGCCTGTCAATGTGTAAGAAACTGAATCTCTAGTTCTTAACAACAATCTTTTTAAGCTGAGTAGAGTTTAGCAAACTATGGCCCTGTTTTGGCAATAAACTTTTATTGGAATAAAGGTATAGCCCTTTGTTTTTATTACTTAGCATATTTACTTTAGAAAACAGTCTCTCCTCCTTCCAGGTGTATATCTTTTTTAAAGCCTCTTGCTAGTTTTATAGCCCAGGATCTTATTTTTCCCAGGACCTGGGATTTGAAATCTAATTATTAAGAAAGAGAGTGCCTCTATGTTCCAGTGTCTGTGGGAGAGTAGGAGTCTAATTGCCATAGGCACCTTGATCCATATTATCACGAAGATGAGAGAAAGTTTACTTTTCCTTTGGGTAAAGTCAATTAGCAAAGGCAGATGGCCTTGGTCTCCCTGCACTCCAGCTCTTAAAGCCTCTCCAGCTGGAGCTCTAATGCATGGTCTTGCTTATCTAATTCAATAGCTTTGAGTAAAGTCTTTCTTGCCTGCTTAACTTTGTCCAGTGCAACTTCACTTTCACACTGTATGGAAGAGTCTCACACTAATACAAATGGAAAAGATGAACAGCTTAACCGTGGTGCTATGGAGGGAAAGGATGTGTTTTCCTGAATTACAGGAAGATGTGCTGTGCCTTAGAAAATGAGCTGACAACACTGATCCACAAGATAAAGAGATCAGAGGTCCTCATTTTCTTGTCCGGTTAGTGGGGTCAATAGTGCTGCTTTTCAGTGCAGAAGGGCTCCCAACAAAACAGCACACTTGTAAGTAAAGGAGCCTTTGAGGTGACATGAATTTGAGGTCCCTATGGAACAGCCAATTACTGAAGTCAAATAAACAGGTAGACCTAGAAATATACATGCTATCAGCCCATGCTGGTAAGAACTGAAGGTTTTAACATGGATGTGATAATCTAGGGAAAACTAGGGATGGGGATTTTATGAATCTTGACATTTGTGTAGTAGTTACAAGGGGAAGAAAGCGAGAAGACAACGAAAGAAGATTGCAGAAGAGAAAAGGCTGGTGTCAAAGAAGCTAGAGAGAAGAGTGTAACACATACATAAACACACACACACACACACATACACAGTGACAACAATATCAAATACAAGAGTAAGATCCAGCAAAAAAGGGACTGGGAGGCCCCCACCCCCCAGGCTTTAGAGACTAGTAGCTGACCTTGAGGAGAGCGGAGCCTAGGGAGTGATAGAGATGAACCCTGAAAAAAGGAGGCACAGAAAACTGGGGGTGTGAGGCAGTGGAAGCAATTCGAGGCTGAGTAAAACATCCTCCCTGTTCTAAGGACACAACAGTACAGAATTTCCTTCGAGTCTCCTCTCTCATCACCACTTCTAAAAGTCCTAATTTCATCTCCGTGTTGGTTTCCCATCGATAGGAATGAACGATCAGGCTGTCTCCTTTCAAAACTCTGAGTTGAGTCACTCTGACTTCTTTCTGAGTGTCTCTCTCCTTTAACTACTGAAGTAACCTCTGGAGGTTGGTTACCTTTTTCAAAGCTTTGTGTGTGTTGGCTCCATAAACCAACTTTTGTTGTCTGGTCATATCGCATTAAGTAAGCATCAATCTCAAATATAACTGGCATCCCCACGAAAGTCTTGGTTGCATACACAATTTTGCCAATTATGTCTTGATAAAAAGTATAGATTCTTATTGAAATGATGCAGAAGACTATATTTCCATTAAATTAAGAATATTCCATAAGATTTCTAAATTCTAGAGTGGGCAAGCAAGGAGATTATGATATAGTTTACAAATGTCTTGTTTTCATTTACAGAAGTACAGTTTAAAAATATTGAGTTATTAATAGCTTAAGAGAAAATGGTTCTTTATACTGAGAAAATATAACACCAACAATATCCTAAACAAAAAATTACAATCATCCCTCATCATTTTATTTAGTCCTCTGCAATGACTGCTTGCTTCCCTTGATCCTAGATTAGTAAGTCTTATGAATCCATCTGCTTCTCAGTTAGGGTTCTACAATTCCTAATTCAGTACATAGGTATGGTCTCAAAGTTGTTTAAATTATGGCATCTACAACCTATGCCTCCAAGTACCTAACACAGTCTTTTTCCACAGAGGCTCTGAGACAGTCGTTTTTGAGGGTGAAGCATTCAGGCCGGTAGTTGATTGCAAAGCTTCCAGGAAAGTATCAGAATAAAGCAAAAATTATCTTTAGATAATAAATGTCTTACAATGGCTGTACTTATCTTTCACTGATAGTTTTCAAAAGTGAAAGATGTGATTGAGTTTGTTAAAAGAATAATGCAACAGACAAGGGAATTTGCTTATTTCTGAAGTGTGCAAAGCAAAGTCAACCCAAGAAACCCGCTCTCCTATTTCCTAAGAAGAGTAGCTATTGCACTAATTTATAGAATCAAATGAGTATAACTTTTATGGAGAAAAAAAACTTCAGATATAACCTATAATACCTTGAGATAACATATCATCAATATGCTTATAGCTAGACAATGCCATTAATATGTCAAAATAATCAAGTAAAAAGATTCTGTAAGTCTGCAGCACATCTCAAATGTCTTTATATTAATAAAACTTCAAAGCTAAGGGGTGTGTATACCCCAACCAAAAGCCACTGACCGAGAAGATGCTAGATTCTATTAAAGAAGAAGAGATATAACCAGGTTAAGATTTAAAAACAAAAACAAAAAAACCTTGAGTTTATAACTGAAAGCACTATATCATCTAATTTCAAACAAAGCAGCATCAGGATTCTGACAAACAGAAACATTATGGACAACGAGGTCTTTGACAATTCTTTAGATCTTTCTGTACCAATTTAACCTAGAGAATGTTAGCATCTCTTTTGACATTTTCTATGCAAGGCATTAACAGTACCAGGTCAAGAAAAGCAAATCATTTCTAACATCTGTCTTTTTACAAGATAGAAGAACAAATCCTTCGTGATTTTTCAGGACTCCTTTAAGACAAAAGATTTAGTGACAAAAGATGTCCTCTAGGGGGTTAGACTTTTAGGCAGGTGAAATATCAAAGATGTAAAATATCTGAACAATTGTTTAACATAGGATCACGGTTTATCATGAAACAAAATGGCTACCTATTTGACCAAAGCAGCACCAAAACACTTTAAAAATAAATGAAGGGATGGAGAGCTTTCATTTCGGGTTTTACACATGAAGAGCTTGGGAGCTGCCATATTCCATCTTAACAAGTAAAAACTAAGAAAACTGAAGATTCAACAACTCTTCTAGGATTTGTTAGATTGGCAAGGACACTTGGCAAACTGCTGCTCCCAAATCAGAGAGCCTGACAGGCAAATATAGAATACAACGACTTACCCACTCAGAAACCAGCAAGCAGAGACCAGCCGGGATCCCCACCAGCACAGGGAAACCAGAACATAATTGATGAGTTGCTGCAAACTCAGTGCAGACAACCCTGCAAAGTCAGAACTCCAGGGGACCCAGTCACAGGAGGACTCTCACAGTTCTGTGAGGTTTACCCCCTGGAGCTCGACCAGGTTCACACAGTGAACACTGGAGGCAAGTCCTCTCCTGCTAACTGCAGGGAACTGGGTAAAAGAACCATTTTGAATTACCCAGCATGCTCTGCTCACAGGAGAAAGGAGTAAACCAGAACCTAACTCACCTGGGGGGAGGGACATACCCACATCCAGCTGGCTAACCTTCCTGTATGAGGCAGGAAATACCCATGTCAGTCCTCTTGCCATCCTCTCCCACCTAAGGAGAAAGAACTTAAAAATTTAACACAATACTGACAATATACTTTCATTCCCCTAACAGTGGTAAAGCCCAACGATCTTTGAGATCATGAATTTCTCATGCCTACTGTTTCCCAAGATCACTAAAATCACTTAATTCAATTTCCCACCTCCTGGAAGCTAGGGAAGCTTCAATCAAGTCACCTGAATACAAAATCACGTGCTGGAAGCGTTAGAGTGAAAGTTCTCCAACCAGTAGGAGACATGCCATAGCAAAACAAAAAGAAAATCTTAGTCTTTGAAACTCTCCAAATAAAACAAATTCTGTAATCCAAATGCTGCACCCTCATAAGAACACTAAGGAGAAAGTTATTTTATTTAAATTAATTCCTTCAGATCTTGAACTTTAAATCTGAGAACTTGGAAATACTATAGCAAAAATGGAGACATTTTTCCTGAAAAGAAGCCTAGATTGATTAACATGCAAAGGTAAAGGGGATGTTTGTATTTGAAGTATTATATCCTAATTTAAAAGTGTTGAGTAAAAACCAAACTAAAAGATGCATAACGATAAACCACTATGTTTTAATATCTGAAGTGTTCTTTTATGTCATGTACTAAGAATTTATTGCCTCCAAAATGAACTCAGAAGCATTGTGATTCATACAAACATAGCTTATTGTATTAAAAAAAAATTATTCAGAGAGCCCCAGATTCAAGAAGAAATCTTTGAAAACACTCCTGGAACAGGTAAAGGCCTAACAGATAGTGGTGTTGCAGTCGGATCAGAATACTTCGGGGAGGGTTTGGTAGAGGGGATGTTTACAGAGTTATGATCTGAGTACAGAAGAATCGTCGGGATATTTCAGCAATCTCCACTGAGCAGAACTAGCAGAATAAGGGAGGAGAGAGTCCTGGATGGGAGGTCTTGATGCCTCTAGGCAGAGATTAGGAGAAATGAAAGTCCTCATCTCCCTCTTCCTGTCTCCAACCACCTGCTGGGGTTTCCACTGGGCCATTGGAAGTGAGAGGATCCCTGTTTGGGGGGCGTCTGGAAGTGAGAGGATCCCTGTTTGGGGGGCATCTGGAAGTGAGGATCCCTGTTTGGGGGGTGTCTGGAAGAGAGAGGATCCCTGTTTGGGGGGCATCTGTAAGTCAGGGTCCTGAGGTGAGACAAGGTGGAGGAAGGCAGAGTAGATATAGCTTCCCAACACAGTTTTTAAAAAACGGAAAACAACACATTCTGTTGGTAAAAATACGAAGACTGGTGTTTACATTCTTTGCTTAAATATATGTGTTTCCAGCTAAAAAGACAGAATGGCTGTGAATCATTTTCATAAAGCTAAAATGACAGGAATTGAACGTGTTCGGCTAAAAAGGCTCCCTCTTTTTAAATGTGCCATCTTGTATTTAGTAAGAAATTTAATGGGGTGATAAGAGTAGGCTGCAAGCCAAGAAGGTGTAAAAGGATTAACTGCTCCATGGATAAAAAGGTCTTTATTTTATTCAGGAGTTAGTTTTAAATTTAATAGCAAAAGCCCAGAGTTTAGAAAGAGATCAACACTTCCTCCAACCCCATCCATTGGTTGAAGATGTAAATTATTTATGAATCCTTCCGTTTTTCAAAAACACATTTTCTAATTTGGAAGATGAATATGAAATTTTATTTAAATTTGAAAAAATGTTTTAAAAAGACATATTATATAATAAAACTGAAAAGTTTGTTTTATCTTGTTTTAGAAGGATATTTTGTTTTCCTTCATGGAAATGAGCAGTTACTCGCAATTAAAAATGGAGAATTGGGGGGATACACACACACATTAGCTTCCTGCAATAATCCGAATTTCTTCACAAAATCAAAGTATGTAAATTCCTATGTAAATGTAATAGGAATGTAGGATTGTCATTGTTAATTAATTTGTGGAAGTAAGAATTTATCATGGAAATGAATTTGTATATTTTTCTGATGGCATCTGATTTGGGATTTCACACAAGGGATTCTTGTTAAAATAAGAATACTTAAGAAAACAAAAATGTATAATATAAAATGGAATTTTGTCACATTATTCAAAAGGAGATTTTTAACAAAACTTTCCCAGCATGTATTTGCATGCACTGTTCTACATTAGTCATGAAGTATTCCAAGAAAGGAGTCACCTTCCTACCTTCTCAATGGGAAATATAACAATTTGGAAGGCTTGTGGGTCCAGATAATACCACCTGAGAAGAACATCAGGAGTGATAGGTAGCAAGCATTGCAACACTACTCATCATACAACAATAAATAGCATAATACACTCAATGTGATACTAAAAGGGTATTTTATATCATAATATAAAGAAAACGTTTTGGCACTGACATGACATAACGATCAATTTAAAATCTTTAACATGGAGGCAAAATTTAGGGGAGTAAAAATTTAATTGAGTACACACAACTTAGAAATTCTAATATTACTAGAAATTAAAGAGTTGGAGGCAGAACTGACTTGTTCCATCAGAATTCTTATCCATAAATATTGTAACTACAACTATATTTTTTTTAATTGTAGATCGACTTTAATGGTACAATGACAGTCTTACTTAAAACTTTGTTGTTGTTTTTTTCCCCTATTATCTCAAACATGACTAGCAGAGAGACTCACTTCCCTGTTCTAATTGCTTAATATACTTACAAAAACCAAGACAAAAGAAAAAAGACCAAAAAAATAAGAAGAAAACAAACGAAGCAGTACTTGTGTATTATCTTGTAAGTTTAGAGCTGGACGCTTTACAAATGAGTATTTTTAATATAAAAGAAAATGAAGCTCACTTCCATAGAATCAAACGTGTTAAGAGGAACACTGTAATATTAGAACTGCTAGTTTGAACTCACGTCTTTAAAAAGGAATGAGTATTGCATATACTTTCACTGCAAATGGCTGCAAATATCACAAATAGGCACATATGTGAGTCATGTGGCCCTGTCCCTTCATCACCTTTTCACATCTTAACATCTTTGAATTCTTCAAGTTTAAGAGAATTCTCTTGTTGCAATTTTTCTAAGTATTTAATAAATCCTTCCCTAATTTTCCATAGAATACTAAACACTTCCTTTTTGAATATCTCATTTTGGTCTGCACCCCACAGTAAAAATGTACTAACGTATTTTATACTATGTTATTGCTATTTTTGTATGTTTGTCATTTCACCTTATCTAGAAAAAGGTTCCCATAGCACCTGATAAATGATTGATCACATGGTAGACACTCAATCCTTGCTAGGTTTTTTAATTTGTTCATTGTTATTGATGGTACACAGGCCAATACAAGTCTTGTTTAATTCATCTGCATTGACCTACTACATGTACTTCACCTTTAATCCTCGCAACGCATACCTGTACACTCAATCCCATTCTACATTTAAAATAATCTTTTACTATTATGTTATTATTATCATCTTCATCAGGGGGCATAAACAGAATTCTAAATCAATAGTTCCCTCATTTAATGGACCATATTTTGCTTTGACATTCAG
The DNA here is from genome assembly GCA_004027555.1 of Craseonycteris thonglongyai. NCBI lineage: Eukaryota > Metazoa > Chordata > Mammalia > Chiroptera > Craseonycteridae > Craseonycteris > Craseonycteris thonglongyai. The sequence continues at coordinate 24,374 of PVKE010004879.1, forward strand.
ACTCACCTTGAGCAACAATCTGCCAGTAGTTGGACCTCTGGCTTATCCCCTCCTTCATCTGAAATGCTGCTGAACTTACGCCTTAACTGTTTACAGGTAAACAGTACATACGTCTCTTCTGATGCCCCAAGAGCCACATGGTACAGTTCTTTCTCCTGAACAAGCAAGTTTCATGAGAAAATGAACTGCATTTCTTTTGACCAATTCTGTTCTAGTTGCACAGCAAAATCCTACCAGCACTTAATAAATTTTAACTACCGGTAAATGAGTTAAAGCTTTCCTAATATTTGCACTAGGGGTCCTCTATTGTTGTTTCGTATTACACGACTCATTGTCTTTATTACCTGCTTGAACAAACCTGGATTTTCCTTTTCTTTTTCTTTTAGGAATTTATTTGTATCAGTTGCCTTCAACTTGTTTTTCCTCCAATAAATACCTTGCAATTGACTTTTTTCAGTATCTGGAGTTTCAATTTTAAATAAACACTTAGTTCATCTGATTACCCACTGAGCCCCAATGCAAGACACCTCCCTCAAGAGCGAATGAATGCAGGCCTAGCATGGAATCTAAATTAAATGAGGGCAATTTTAGCACACATGCCATCTGTATGCTGTATTCTGTGTTTCATCTTAATTGGGTTAACCTTTGAGCAAAATTTAGTTCACATGTGAATTTTGATAGTATTCTATTACAGTAAAAACCTTATGTCATCTCTTCATAGTAAAATTCAAAATGACAGGAAATGTTCTCAAATATATCTTATCTTCACCCTGACCATGAACTAACTCATAATTTCAGATATGCTCTCAAATCTTTAAGTTATCTCACATACACCTGATTATATACCTAAGTATAAAACTTTCAGAAAATGTCTGTTTCTCTGTTTCATTTCTTCCTCTTTAAGATGAAAATGGTGTTTGTCCAAATATGTTTAATTCTGAAAAGCTCTTTTTGTTTGAGTTCCTTTATTCACAATGGGAGCCATCACATTTTTCACAATTGTATTCAAAGTTGAAGAATAAATTTGAGCAATGGCATTTTGTCTATTACTTTTTGAGTACTCTGAGCCTGAAACATGTACAACTATAGACTAAGGATTCTCAAATGCTCTTATTTTGAGGGAAAATGTTAAATCAATTTACATGCTTTTTATGCTTCATTTTATCTTTGGCTATGAAGGTATTTCTAAAATGGTTTATGTTCTAAAAAGTGCATTCCATACTATTATGACAGGTTTTGCATTATAGATGATATGGAGAGAAAGAATGCAGAACAAGCTGAACAAATAAAGACAGGGGATTTTAAGTGCCACGGGTAAGTGAGGTGTATGTAGTCTTAGCCTTTCATTTTGCAAGAAATGTAATTTGGGAAACCTGTTTTTAAAAGAGAAACAATGATTTTAAAAGTGACTTAAATTGTACTACATTGTCATTTCTCAACCTTTTTTTGCTTCCTTCTTGGCAGAAAAGACAAGGTTAAATAAATATTTAAATCAATCTAACACTACCATTGTTCAGTTGTTAACATAATTTTTAAAACAATGCTTCTATATATATTGCAATAACTATAAAAAACCATCAGAAAACAGGTATTAATGTGTTCCTTATTATTATTTTTTTTTAATTTATTGTTAAATTTGATGAGGTTACATTGGTTGGTAACAGTGTTCCTTATTTTTAAGTAATAAGACAAAGCTTCTTCATAGAAGAAGCTTCATTCTTAACATTTAAAAACACAAGTCTTGTGGGCCAATTCAATGTGTTTATATGTATAAGATTTATTTAGGGTAAATGTTTAGAATAACACATCAATTTTCACAGCCTACTCATACACAAACTTCTAGTGCATGTCAAATATTTTTAATTGATGTAGACTTAACTATGATATGAAAAGAAACATAAAACTTAATTGTTATGTCCAGTTTAGAAATTTTTTTAAAATTCATGAGAACATACAGTCTGTCATCCTGCTACTGACTAACTGAATGATAATTTTTGGAAGTTTATTTCTGCCTTATATAGAATTTGGCCCATGATGGAACTTACAAAGAACGGTTTATAATTTCTCTCATTTAATTGTCCCCTGAAGGAAGAGGACTAAAAGGATTCCCTCCCCTCCCCATCCCTGATCTGATGAAAGTAGTAATTAAAAATACATTTGGACTCAATGATTAATGTTTTTTTCTCACATAGTCATTTTTATTAATAGAATAATAATAGAACCTATTTGGCTTTAATTATCTGGAGATTGAAAGTCAACTTTGTGTGTGTAAAGCCATGGGTTTTATATGTTGGTCATCACCCAACTGAAAGGTATAGGGTGTCATTAGTTTTTATTTGTTTGTTTTTTTACACAACTTTAATAAGATTTAATTTATATGCCATTGAGTTCACCCTTTTAAAGTGTGCCATTTAATGTGTTTTGGTATATTCACAGAGTTGTACAACTGTCATTATAATCTAATTTTAGAACAGTATTCTCATCCTTAAAAAGAAACCACATACCCCTTAGCCATCATTCCTTATCCCTACGCCCAACCTAGGCAACCACTTATCTATAGAACATTTATTTTTGCTGCCCACCTCTAAGGTTCAGGTGAAATATATTTTACTTAGGTTCAAATATTTTACCAAAATTATATTTTATTGGTTAGTATTTTAGTTTTCTATTGTTACTGTAACAATTTTCCATACTTCTATTAGAAGCTTGGAAAAAAACAAAGGAAAACAAAAATGACCTCACACATCTGTAGGGTATAACTCTAGAGGGTTCCACTGGCTTCTCTGCTGTTGGCCTTCCTAAGCCAAAATTAAGGTGTCAGCTGGCCTGGACTTCTACCCAAAGGCTTGATGGAGAATCTGATCCCAGGCTTAATCAGGGGTTTGATGGAGTTCAAGTCCACACAGCTGTGGGCTGAGGTTCCTATCTTCTTGCTGGCAGTCAGCCAGGACTGCTGTCACCTTCCAGAGGCTGCCCCATTTCCTGGCTCCTGGTCTTCTCTATCTTCAAAGTCGGACCCTTCCCTTCTGTCACATGTCTTCTACTTGTCTCTTCTGATAAGAGTCCAAGGAAGTTCTGTGCAATACAACTATAACTTGGCTTAAACTATGCATATTCCTCCATTTTTAAATGCCTATAGTACATTTTACCTTATCTTCAATTATCCAAAGCTTATAGCACTCAAATGAAATTCTACGTTCTATGAGTTTCATATAAGAATGAATTTCTATCTCTCTTTCGTAATACCTCTAGGACTTTAGGTATCTCTGTTGTTATTTTTTTATTTTAACATAGTCTATTTATTATAGTTGCCTACCATATTATTTAAATATCTTGATGCCAACTTCAAGCTTGGTCTCCAGTACTCTAGCACTGATGTCTTCAACATACAAGGTGCTGAATTGATGCTAATATGTGAGTAAATGAATAAAGATATCTAATAATCAAATGTAATGTTATACTCACCATAAAGCAGCATAAAATTAAACCACTGGGGAGACACTTCAGAAGACCCATCAAACAGTTCTAATTAGAGGGATTATTATTTATACTTTTCAATATAGAATATGAAAACATACTAAAGACAATCTGCATATACTGCTTAGTTATTGTACTATAACTTTCATTAAATATGCATAACATTTCCTCTGAGTTTAAATAACAAAATAAGTTTTAAATATGAATTAAGTAATTATTTTTCCTTCATTGTCATTTCAACTATTCTTTTCAAATAGCCATGGACCAGGATCAGAAGAAATAAGAAAATGGAAAAATTCAATGTCAAAATTATTTATCATAAGACATATTTCAATGGGAAAACATAAAAGAATAAGGAGTTGGAAATTACACATATTCTGTAGAAATGAAAAACAATAATACTTACAATTAAAATCACTTTGTTGGGATAAATCAATTTTGCTGCAAGACTGGTAGTTTATCGGTTAAATGTATAGCTTGGGTTGAAAAGTTACCTAGTTACATGAGGTCAATCAAATATTTAGATTGCAGGAGAATCTTATGGTAAGCCAAATTCTCTATTCCAGGTGATAATTACTTACCCATGTAAAGAGTACGTGGCTTTGCTCCAAATCCCTAAAGATCTTTCTAGCAATTCTTTTATTAATTTTGTCACAGGTCTCAAGGTGCATTCTCTTTGTTTTAGACACTTCAAGCCCTGTTGACCCTGTAAAAATTTTCCTTTATTTGAGCGAATAGCTTTTCTGGTCGTGTGATAAATGAGTTGTAGGTGGTCACCCATTTAGGGGCTATATGCCTTTAAAATCTAAAGAGTGGCACTGATCCTTCTACGTCCTTCTTGGGGTTTGATGTTCTTGACAATGACCCACATTCCCAAAGCTATCCCTGAATGCCCTAAGGCACCGGGTATATGGACACTTTAGAAATGTGATGGATCTTCATAAGGCTTAGCTTGCTTCCTCTCCCATGCATAAAGGACTTGTCACTTCATACTTGGTGTTATAAATTTAACAGACAAGGACAATGTCCTAGGAGAGAGGAAATCCATCAAGTTGCTGATGGGCAAGTTTAAAACACAGGATGAGGAGCTATACATGACCTTGAGGCAGAATCCTAGAAGCCTATGGCTGTTATTTTTGGTAAAAATGGAACACTTTTGGTCATTCAAGTGAGAAATAGAAAAGAAATGGCTTCACTATATCCAATGCCCTCCCTGTACAGAGTGCCTGCCGGGGAGGCTATGTTCCACTAACGAGATAACATTCAGAATAGCTCTAAGCAGAGCTGCCTTGGGCTAGGTTCTGGGTCAAATGTAGATGTCCTTCAAAGACCAAGCCAAGAAAGTCAACAGGGGATTCAGAAAAATTACCATATTTATATTTTGCATGGCTTTAATTATGTTGTTTATTGAGGTGAATTTAAGAAATAGGAGAAAGATCGTTCAATAAAATTTATGTTTTGTGTTAGACGATTTTTTCAGTCTAAATTTTTTCTTCCTTAGAAAATATGGAGCCAGAGATTTCTGAAAAGTTGAATTTTCAAAGATACTTAAAATAAAAAGATAATAATCACCATCACCTATCTATCCCACAAAGGGTCTACTATTAATAGAATCCTTGTCACTGTTTTGTTGAGATGGAATTTATAGTGATAGCTTAGTGGAATTGAGAGATGATTAGAGAAGTGTCTGTAATATTGAGCAAGAGTTCTTCCATATAATCTCTGGGATCTTTCCACTTCTTAAGTTAATACAGCTTAATATGTGTACAACGAAGCATAGAAACCAATGGGAGAAATAGATTAGTCAAAAGTGATACAGATATAATTGCTTATCCTTCTGGAAAAACGTAATTAAGTCAGTCTAACTTCACTTGATAGAACAAGATAAATTGCAGGTGAACTACAAAATAAAATGTAATAATTTAAACATAGAAGAACTTCGCCACTCATCGGTACCCTCTAAACGGCTTCGTGAAATAACCATTTTAATATACTGCACTTTTTTCCCATTTAGATCATACAATTTTTGGTGCATATTATACTTTGCCTACTTCCAAGAGGTAATTGTGGAGTTTGTCAGCTACATAGCAATACAGCCTTACCTTTAGATGAGCTTAACGTAAGTAGAAGTAGTCATAACCTGGTCAATCTTGTCTCATTGGAGAGGTTCTTTTCCTAAAAACAATCAAAATATTACTATATGTTTAGTGTGGCAGGAATACTTAACATGGGGGTGCCAGGGTGGCTCAGTGGGTTAAGCTCATCTTCAGCCCTGGGGTCGGGACCCATATGCTGAACTGGGGTGTGGTCCCAGTCTGGTTCTCGCTACAGTTCAGTTCTCACTAGGGAGAGCTTCCTGTGTGGGAGGCCCCTGGTTTGGATCCCACACCAGAGATGCATCCCATTTGGAAAGCCCCCAGGCTTATGGAGGTGAGCTTCCCATGCAGGAGGCCCCAGGCGGGTTCCCTCACTGTGCAGACCGGTGCCCACCTGTGTGGAATGACAACTATGTAGAAAACTAATGATGTGCAACTATGGAGACTGTTCTGGGCCCTCCCCCTTCTCTCTGTCTCTCTGTCTCTCTCTCACTGTCAAAAACAATAAAAATAAATCTTTAAGAATGCTTCACATGAGATCTACCCTCTTAACAAAATGTTAAGTGCACAAATAACAGTACTTGTACTGTGACAAGAGCAAACGCTTATATTTAAAATTTTTTGTGGCTATTTTTTTTCTTCCGGACATTAAAAGTATATATTTTGGCTTCCAATTTCAAGTTTTAGTTGCCAGTACCATCCGTGATTTATTCTTCTGGGGGAATGGAGAGACAGAGAGAATCATGTTAGAAATAAGAAGGAATGTGTATAACTTATGGATTTGTGTGTGTGCCTCCTATAGGCCTGGTGCTGTGGTAGGTACTGAAGCAAAGCAAAGCAAGTACTTTATAACTGCATCTGATAGGCCCCTCTTTAACTTATTACATATAATCTAAAATTTAGATTATTTTCCTAACTTGAAATACAATTTCTTATAAAAACAAATGGTGATCTCCTTACTTAATATTTGTTTTCAGACATTAAAATTCGTGGACTTCTGTCTCCTGTACATACTTGCGATGAACCATTCCATAAAAAAGAATGCCCTCAACACATCGAAACTGCTCTCTAGCCTTATCACACTTGGACAACCCTTCCCAACAGGACTCATACAAATAACACACAGAAGAATCTGGTGCTGCTCTTTCCCAGCGAAAATGTTCAAATCATTTCTGAGAGTAAAGAACACATCAAACCAGTTTTGAACTTCTTGTCCCTAGGTTATGAGCCCATTTTTCTAACAGTTTCATGTTTGTACTTAGCCAGTGTCATCTCACCTTAGCAACTAAACTCTCTGATGTGGAACACAGTTAAAGCCATTTTAGAAAAATCGAAGTATAATTCCATCAACTTGAATTTTCCTCATGACAGTAAAATCTTCAAAAGCTTTCATCAGGCTGGCTAAGCTTGACCCTGTGCAGCCTGAAGTTTCTGTGGCTGGTCCTTGTCAGAATGTCCTTTAAGTTGTTTTCTCACTCTCTTCCTTACGATTTCATTGCTGATGAACAGAGCTGATCTCTCAGTGTCATGCCAAATGTCTTTTGGACTCCATAGTTCTCTAACAATATAATAATTCCAAATTCTCTCTTAAGTCTTCCAAAGCAGTTTGGCAGGAACCTAAGTCCAGTGCTTCTTTGGGGCATAACTGCATGCCTGGATTTTCCAGGGATGACCTGCAACAACAAAATTAGATTAAGTAAATCAGTTCAGTTTGCTACACCAAAAATGTCATAGACTTAGTGTCTTTCACAATAGACTTTTAGTTTTCACAGTTCTAGAGGTTAGAACTTGGTGATCAAGGTGCCAGCATGGTTGGGTTCTTATTGTATGCTCTCTATTCGGTTTATAGACAACTATCTTCATATTATAACTTCACGTGTTGGAGAGTAGAGAGGAAGCAAGCTCTCTCCTGTCTTGTTCTACTGGCACTAATTGCATCATGAGGGCTCCACCCTCATGATCTAATTATATCTCCAGGGCTCTACCTAATTGGAGTCCCAACAAATTGGAGGTTATGGTCTCAACATACGAATTTGGGAAAGGGGAGACACAAAATGTAGTCCATAAAGTTTTCTAACATCATCTGAAAATAATGGAAATTGTACAGGAACCAAGAATTTATGATATAAGAAAGAGTTACAAGCCAAGGTAAAATACTGATCCCTTCACATGTTAAGTTTCCCTTAGCTGCCTTTTAATCACTGGAGATCACTACTGTCAGTTATTTTTATTTTAAGCATACATTTAAATCATGGCACTTAGTCAGTGTCTATGTGGCAGGTTAACAAGACAGTTAAATACATCATTTTGGCCATTTGCAACACCCAGATCAATTTTGCTTGGATGACCAACTTAAATAAAACACCTGAACTGCAGTCTTTTCATAACAACACAGACATTGTGTTTAAGACAATGTGAGCTCAAGAGGGAAAGAGCATTTAATTTTCTAAGCAAACACACACACACACACACACAGGAGTTGGCAGGAACCCAAAACAGAAATATATACAACTAACCAGTAAACCTAACTCTACTACAAATTTATAACATAAACATGCTGAAAGTTGTGATTAAGAAAAGAACTTATTTAAGTAATCACTTTTAAAATGCAGTGTGACTGGGTATGGTATGGCTAAAAAAACAAGAGCTAACCAAACATAAATGCTATAACCTAGTTAGTAAATCTACTTTATGTGTATATAAAAAAAATAATTTATCTGTGGGAGAAAGAATATACAAAGAAGCAAAAAGGAAACAGCCCCCTAAATTTCTGGTAGTATACTGAAATCAGAGGTATCAATGAAAACTAATAATAGATAGATAGATACATAGACACATTCACAGGTAGATCCACAGATAGATACATAAATACATATAGATACATAGATACATAGATACATACATAGATACATACACAGATACATAAATAATTACATAGATATTTAGATACGTAGATACCTGGATACAGAGATAGATACATAAATAGATTATGCATATGCATGGTTAGCATTCATGAATATATTTCCCAGTTCTGCGTACTCAAGAGCCTAGAAGTCACACTGTCTGACTTTCTAATTATTGTTTCCTTTATTTTATATTGTTGAGGATACAGTCTATATATTTTTAATATTGTATATCTTTCCTGTTATTTCATAAAAATACTGAAATATTATACTGTTATATTATATCATATGTAAAATCTTCATGTTAATTTAGTATTTTGGGTCATTCCTAGATTGAACTGTTAAGTTAGAATAATTACATCTTCCAATATTAAAAAAAATAACAATTTATAGGCAATTTGAAGTAAATTTGCTAAATCTAATTCCAAAAGCCAAATCAGCCTAATTTATAGTCTTGAGACTGGAAAGGGAGGAGAAAACAGAGTTGTTTAGAAGCTACTTGTGTTCAAAGGTTTCACCAATTCTAGTTGCCTAGTGTGAGTCATAAAGATCAAATACTCCATCATCCTTTTAGAACACAGAGACAAACAGAAAATCTTATGATGCTTGACTCTGTAAGCTGCCACATTTCCTTCCTGATTTTGATGACAGGGTCCATTTTTGCCTGATTTGTTACCAGTGCAAGTTCCAGGAATCAGAACATAATTTCTTCCTTTGAATCCTTAAGTTTCAGAGTACACAAATATTCAATGAACACATAGCCGAAGAAAAAAAAACTTCTTAAACAAATACATTTTTATCTGAGTAGCTTTTTTTCAGTGAAGCAACTTTGTTTTCAGTTTCTGCTAAAAACGAGAAATACAGATTGTATATTTCAAAAGAGGATTCACACGTCTCTATAACTCTTTTAAAGGTGGTTTTGGCAAATATTACCACTCAACCAATAAGGACGGGAGGGCGATGAAAAGAGCTAGAGATTCAGAAAATATTAATTGAAAATATTATTATTATACTGGGATTCTCGTATCCAAATTCAAAGCCCAGAGAAAGGAGCTTTAATAGGATGACTAGGTAGTTTGACGTTTATCTTCTAAAATTTCAAAGTGATAGTGAACCCCTGCCATTGCAAACTTATAAATGTAGCTGAGGATGGGCACGTGAATATATAAAAAGCCATTAAATTATAATAGTTTTGCTATTTTTAAGATACCTATAAATATAATAAGGTATGGCTAAAAAAACAAGAGCTAAACATAAATGCTATAACCTAGTTAGTAAATCTACTTTATGTGTATATAAAAAATAATAATTTATCTGTGGGAGAAAGAATATACAAAGAAGCAAAAATTTTCAATGAATATGAAACAGTCCCTTTCTAACCTCAAGAAATTTCTAGTAGAAAGATTATGTCAAGTAATATTTTTTAAAAAGGATTGAGAGATGAATCTAAAAGGCTAGGAGATCTAGCAGTAAAAGAAACTGGTTTCAGAAAATGTGCCTTTTATTTGTTTTTGTTTTGTTTTATTTACTTACTTATCGGTTCATTCACATTTCCATTCATTTTTATGCCTCAATGTGCTCTGTTAGGTTTGAAAGGAGAGCTTCATTTCGAATTTTAAAAGCATGTTTTTTTGTTTTTGTTTTTTCGTTTTTGTTTTTTTGCCTCCCTCTCCATGATCCATGACGACACATTTTCTGCTCAGTTAGACAACAAATAAAATCATGGCCTGTGGTTCCTCTAGCTTCTTTCAAATAATAAAAAGGCCTTCGGTTATTTCTAGTTGCAAAAACACTCTTCCAATGACAAATACCGTGCAAGCTACGGCCCAAGCGACCCCACGGCACTGGCGGGCTGGAAGCAGGGCATGCACAGAAGAGGCTGAGGTTACCTGCTCCTTTGCCACCTGGTGTCTCCACGCCGCCTTGCTGACCTCTTCCTGGGCCCTGTAGATCCCAGGTGGTAAGAACCAATGAGGGGGGCACACTGGCAAGCTTTGGTCTTGAACTTGGCTGTTCTATAGAGCTGTCGCTTTCTCTGCGTGGACACATCTCTGGAGTTTCTTGGCAAGTTGCACACTTCTCCCCCCACCACCCACCGACTCGGAGGACGTGAGCCTCTGTTCCTAAATTCTGAGCTACGGATGCTTCTTCTCTTCCTCCTTCTCATTGTCTTTCTCCCCCGGGTCTCGGGAATGCCAGCCTACACAGGCTCTATGGCAATGTTCTCCCACTCATGACCCTTGGGGCGCCCTCCCATGGCTTTTGACCTCACAGTCAGAAGGTACACACCTCCATCATCTCTACCTTTTCTGACGTCACAAGTTGGACCGCCGAATTCTTAAGAGTTTGCTCCCCAGGCATGAATGGAACATCGAGTTCACTACAGCTTTGAAACTTTAGAAAACACACATCAAACTACCTAGTCATCCTATTAAATCTCCGTCCTCTGGGCTCTGGGTTGGGAGAAGGGATTCCCAGTACAGGACCCACTTTTTCAACTAACCTTTTCTGAATCTCCAGCTCTTTTCATAGCCCTCCAGTCCTCATTGGTTCAGTGGTGATAGTTGACAAAACCACCTTTAACAGAACTACTGAGATGTCTTGAATCCTCTTTTAAAAAGTACAATTTATATTTCTGGGTTTCAGCAGAAACTAAAGACCAAAATAGCTTCACTGGAAAAAAAGCTACTTAGATAAAAGCATATTTGTTTAAGGAGTATTTTTTTTCTTCTGGCTATGTGTTTGTTGAATATTTGTATACTCTGGAACTTAAGGATTCAAAGGAAGAAATTATGTTCTGATTCCTGGAACTTGTACTGGTAACAATTCGGGCAAAAATGGACCCTGTCATCAAAATCAGGAAGGAAATGTGGCAGCTTACAGAGTCAAGCATCATAAGATTTTCTTTTTGTCTCTGTGTTCTAAAAGGATGATGGAGTATTTGATCTTTATGACTCACACTAGGCAATTATAATTAGTGAAACCTTTGGACATCAGCAGCTTCTAAGCAACTCTGTTTTCTCCTCCCTTTCCAGTCTTAAGATTATGCATGGCTGATTTGAGTTTTGGAATCAGTTTTAACAAATTTACTTAAAATAGCATGTAGATTGTTTTTCATGTATCAGAAGATATAATTAATACTAAATAGACACAATTTCTAACTTAACAGTTAAATTTAGAGATGACCCAAAATATGAAATTTGCATTAGAATTTCTAGGCAATATTAAATTACCACGGAAAATCTTAAGCAATGTGAAGATTTTGCTTATGATATAATATAACATAATCCAGCATTTTTCCTAAGCAGTGAATGGTTGCTGCCAAAAAGCAGTATAGGAATTGAAAATTTGAAAAATGACAAAAAATTGTAGGAGAGAATCATGAGGCTAAGTGAACTGGTAAATCTAGAGTGGAATCACTTCCATCTAAATGGCAGACGCAAATATGAGAAAGTGTGAACATTAATTCTGAACAAGTACTGTTCTTCAAGTACAGTTTTTATGAGCTGCATTATAATATTGCTCTGGTTCATGAACTAAATTCATATATCTGCATCTTTTGATAATAAAGCATTTAGCAAAGCCCCCACATAACACCTCTTCCCTTCGAATAGCAAAAAGTATACTTCTCTGATGTGTAATACTATAAAAGATGGCAGGTAACAGAAAACATTTTTTTACTTGTAAACTGTCATCCTCAAAAGATCTCAACATGCTTTAAAAATATACTACTTGGGGGAAGCCGGGATGGCTCAGTGGGTTAAGCGCTCACTTTGCAGCCCCGGGGACCGAGGATCGAATCCCAACCCCGGCCCATGTGGAACCATATGCTGAACTGGGAGCTTGCCCAGTTCAGTTCTCTCTCTATCTCTGTCTCTGTATCTCTTTCTCTCTCTCTGTCAAAAATAAAAATAAATAAATAAATAAATATATTTAAAAATATACTACTTGAATCTTATAAAACTGATAATGAGGTTCTATAAGAACGATTTTCATTATAATCTTCATTTTTTCCAGAGATTTCATACATTGGAACTTTATTTCCCAGGGTCAAGGACGTTTCAAATGGTCAAGGGTATTTCAAGTCCTAAAACTGATGTGCTGAGTAATCAGAACCATAGAACTGGTCTCAGAAGGGCACAGAATATGCTGGTACTAAAGGTGATGAGATTTTACAACATTAGATCCCTCGTGCCTTCCTCATTTGCTCAATGATGGCTGAAATTCATTCCAGCACAGCCAAATCTTTTCATCCAGAGTAATTGAAAAAGCTTAAATTGCAGGTAACCTGGTAGGCTTCCGGTATTTTCGTACTTTTTGTGATCCAGATTTTGACATGGAAAAAGTCAGCGACAACGGGGGAATTCTGGACCCCTGTTTCACGATACAGGAAAGAAATTCAGAAAGAAGAGACCTGAGGTTCTTGTACTCGGTCCCCATCTTGAACCTTTGGAATATTTGTGTTGAAACTTTGCCTTCCATTGCCATAATCCTGACTGAAGGATGCTTGATAAAAACTTGATAAAAACATGTTATAGAAATGGACTTTGGATCATATAGTTTATCAGTAGAGATTATAGATATGGATAATTTGAGCACAAATATATATTTCTACATGTAGAAATTGGATAAATCATAGGACTCTTTCATTAGATCATTGTCAACATCTAAAATTTACTCACCTTTTAGAAGGTGATGATAGGGGAAGCTGGGATGATGGCTCAGCAGGTTGAGCACTCATCCTGCAGCCCCAGGGTCTGGGGATTGAGTCCTGGCCCCGGCCCATGCTGACCCAAATGCTGAACTGAGGTGTAGCCCCAGTTCACTTCTCATCAGGGTGAGCTCCATGTGGGAGGCCCCCAGCCGGTTCCTGCCCTGCACAGCCCCGCGCCCACCTGTGGAATAAACTATGTAGAAAACTAGTGACGTGCAACTATGGAGACTGCTCTGGGCCCTCCCTCTTCTCTCTGTCTCTCTGTCTCTGTCAAAAAAAATAAAAATAAATCTAAAAACATATTTAGATTTTTTTGAAAAGGTGATGGTGAATGATATTGCAGATGCTACATAAGGACAAAAAAGGAACTGCAAACTTAGAAAAATCACAGCGATGGGAATGAAGGAAGTGGCATTTAGGATGACAATAAAACTTTTATTCTCTCCTTAATTCACTAGAAAGTGTGAACATTCATTCTGAACTTGTACCGTTAACCAAGTACAGATATTATAACCTGCAAGGTAAAACCATTTGTTCATAAACTAACTTCATATATCTGTATTATTCTATCATAAAGCATTTAAATTATATAGATATAAATAGATAGATATTACATATATGTGTATGTATTATACATAGAAAATGTTTTAAAACATTATTTTAAATAGCTTATTTTTTAGACCAGTTTTAGACTTATGGAAGAATTGATTCAACAGTACATACACCCTGCCCCCAATGTCCCCTATTACTTATTTACCTCTTGTACTATTCTGGTATGTGTGTTACAATTGACAAACTAATATGGAGGCACCACTACTACCCAAAGTCCATGGTTATTCCAATTTTCTTAATCTGTACCTCACGGCCTTTTGCAGCTTCAGGAACTTATCCAGGATGCCACTTTACATTCATCATCCTGTCTCCTTAGGCTGCTCTTGGCTGTTACAGTCAGTCAAGCTGCTCTTGTTTTTGATGATGTTGACAGTTCTAAGGAAGACAGGTCAGGTGTTGTGTGCTATGCCCTTGCACTGGAACCTATCTGATGTTTTTCTCATGGTTGAGCAGGGTCATATGTTTGGGGAGGAAGACCACAGAGGCACAGTGCCATTTCATCATGTCTTATCATGGATACATACTATCAACATGACTAATCCCTGTTGATGCTGACCTTACTTACCTGACTCAGAAAATATTCGTGAGAGTCTCCCCTGTGACATTATTCTGCTCCAGTCCTGCCATCCTGTCTCTTTGGAAAGAAGTCGCTGTGAGCAGCCCACATTAAAGAAGTAGGAGGTTATGCTTTCCCTTCTAGCGGACAGGATATCTGTCTAAGTTCTTTAAAATTCTTCTGCATGGAAGATTTATACCCTCCTCCCCATTTATTTATGTATTCAATCATTTATTTATATCACTATGGACCTGTGGGTAAGTATTTTATACTTTAATTTACAATCTATACTATTTTATTTATTGTATGCTTCAATTTCTCAAATACATTTTTATTATAAGATAATGCTGAAGTGTTTTAGTTATCAGCAATAGTGTAATACAAAGGCTACACTTGTTACAATCAAAGGTTACAGAAAATTACTTTAGTTCAATAAATCAGACTATATATTCTGGCTGTGTAACTCCTTCCTTAATGATAACTATGGCATTCATGATTAAAATTTTACTATTTTAAAATCACAGAGACACGTGTTTCCTAAGAAATAGCATAGATAGAGTATTTTATTCAGGGCTACTTGTTTGAATAAGTCTATTTCTTTCCATGTTCTTTATTATTTGACAGTTGAATTGACAAAATGGATTTAACTAGAAAAACATTCTCTATATTTGAACTAAAAATACAAGATACTAAGAACAAATGATAACAGAATAATTTCTTTTAGAACTCAAAATTCCCCATAGGCATATTTTGCAAGATTCAAATAGCATAAAATAAGATTGCTTTTACCAAAGTAATATTCAGGGTCCACATCCTAGTTGAGGAGTACTTTGAATATATTAAATATATAGATTATTGTGAGTGGAAATGCATTTCTCTTTTTGCCTGATCTCATTGGTCAAATGTCTGATTTAACATTCTGTGCAGCTGTGTGAAGTAGCATTGAATTCTCAATGCTTAATTACTTTAGCCAGTTTCCATCTGTTAAGTTGATTTCAGACCTTTTCACCAACTATAGAATACATCAAAATTCTGCAAGGAGGCTCATTTCACGACAGTTATTTCATGATGACAGTTCAGCACATTTAATGTTCACCTTCAAACCCATGAAACCAGGACACTGGCCTTATGTGACCTCCAACACTATGAAACAGGCTTGATTTCTGTACTCCTCATATTCTTTTCATAATGGTAAGCCTTACATTAAAAAAAAAAGTATAATGATAAATTGAATTTTGTGAGTCATATTTTTGTCCAAGTAAAATGGAACTTTAAAGACTGTTGTTAAAAAAAATAATTAAAAAAAAAAACAAGCAAACTACAGGTTGACACAACCCACCTTGAAAATATCTGGCATCAGTTTGATGAAATGGCACACCTGTACTTGCTATCTGACCCTTTGCAAACGGCCAGCCAACAAACACAATGGGCAACCAAGTTCAATGGAAAAGCCACTGATGACAGTATGTGTCCATCTGCCAAAATCTTGACTCTTACCAGCCCAAGTCGAGGTCAAAATCCAGTAGTTGAGAAAACTAAAAGAAATTATTTCTATGACATTTAAGGTTTATTTAGCATTATGCAATTTTACCTTAAATAAGTCAAAGAGTAAGTTAAAGAGGAACGTTCCATTACTTGAAAATAGGAATGTCCCCAGCTCCACTTAATTTTGTCAAAAGAACCAGAGAAAATGAAAAGATCCCCTTTAAAAAGGTCAGGATTTCTTAATGACCCATTGCAGTGTTTAATAATAATTCTTAGGCAAGTGAGAATTTTATTGGTTTTGAACAAAGCCATTGTATGATACCCAAATTAAATAGTAGATAGAATACGGTCTTTGAAAAAGATTATAAAGATGAAAACTAAGAGAACAGAGAGGATGATTTTCTTAGCATAGAAATAAGATGAGTTGCCCCAGACTAACCAGTTCCTGCTGCATGACGTCTCACAGACTCAAAGGTGCAGCCCCAGCAGAGTTCCGCCCCACCCCCCACCCCAGGCCCTGCACCCTCCCCCACACACATGCACCCATTCACTGTATGTTCATGGGACCACCTCGGTGGTCACAAACCCATTCATGGCTGGTGGGTGCTGTCACTGAGCCACCAAGTCTCACACATTTTCATCCATTTTTACCACTGGTCCAATAGGCACGTCACCTCTCACAGTAGTCCCTCACAAGGGGCCCTCAGTGACCTGCGGGAACAAGAGATACTCACAGCTAACTGCCTCTATCGTTTGGATCCTGCTCACCATCACTACAGAATCATGTCAGGCACCCTCCTATGGCCCCAAAGTGGCTCTGGCTTCAGTCGTCTTGTCAGAGATTCCTTAGCCCCATAGAGTTATTACGCAAGTGAAAAGCAACATAAATACATATGTATGCAAGATTGACTGCAAATTTTGTAAAAGACATAAAAGATTGATAGGTCTCTGTCCTTTATAAAAATCAGTGAGAATAAAACAATATTGAAATAATCTAAAGTATTTATGAACTTCATTCTGTAGTTGGATATAACAATAAGGAAACACAATTTTGTGAAAAATATTTACTTATTCCATGTCTTTTTAAAAATTATTTTCAGGTGGATGTGAGTTTTAATTGAGGAAACAGCAATATCTTGCTGTCAACCAAGGTTACATCAGGCAGAGATTGGTATATATATATTTGCATATGTGCATATAAATACAAATGTACATCCAAGCAATTTATATCCTTTTTTCCTTTTCCAACTGCATTTAGATAGAATTTTTATTCTTTATTGACAAAATGATCATACAGCTGTCTGTATGCCTTCCTGCTTCTGATCTTCTGCATGTTGTGTCAGGGTTTTTATAACTCTTTCAGGCTACTTTTTGCTTTAATGACTATTTGTTCATGATAAAATTCAAACTTCTTAGTGTAGTGTTAAGGCCCTTCTAGAAATAACACTCACTCTTTACATTGTCCTGGAACCATTTTATGTTTCCAGTGTGTGATGAACTTATCTACACAGGTCTCTATTCCTACCTGGCCTCCTAATTACCTCGTGCCCCGTCTGATCCCTCCTCTACGTTTACTTAAGTGATCGTTTGTTTCTGTGCAGTGTTTCCTGACCTTTTCCCAACACTCTGTGACATCTTCTCAGCCATAGTATTCACCCTGTCAGTACCACTCCTGCAGCGTTCATCTAATTATTACAGAATATTCATTTACCTGTTTTATTCGTATTTAGGAGTCGTAAATGCGCTGATGAAAACATCTTTAAATTTTCACATTCCCAAACCTAACATTGTAGCTGGCATGTGAAATCACTCAGGAATGTGTTATGTGAATAAAATCATTGAAATGTGTGGCCTATGTTTCCTTCCCAGGTCTGAATGCCACCTACATGATGGGTATGGATCAACTACAGGAAAATATTCGAGGGCTGAACATTTCAAGTACACCCGACCTCCGGAAAAGTTCTGTACGAATTACTTTTATCATATTGGTAGACCACAATTTGAATTTTTCATCTCCATTTTCATGTTAGAACTTAAATTTGTTCTTTGTGTTTTGACCTCATAAATAAAACTTCCCCCAAAATAGAAAACTTCTTCTATGCTTCCAGGTTCCTTGTATTTTCCTTATCTAAGTTACCGGTAAGCTGATTCAACTGTATTTTTCACTTTACTCATTGAGAATTATTATTTTTCCCATTTAAATCATAAGATTCTTCAAAAGCATAAAGAATCTGTGATAATATTGATTTTATATTCTCAATAAATACAGGCAAAAGAACTTCCTAGCAGAATTTTGTGATTAAAAATCTAAGTCAATAATTTGATCAATTTAAGGAACAGACCATTTACATGAAATAAAATTTTTATTTGCTCTCATTAAAATATTTTCATTGGTATGGAAAAACATCATAAATTTTTTATTCATATTTCTTTGGAGCGCATATGATAATCCTTTGTTTATGGTTATTAATTAATAGATTTTGAGCTCTCTACAGCAGAAATCATTATAACATACATGTCCGCATATGGCACAAAATACGACAGGCATGTCAGTAAATGCATTTCCAATAGAGCGCAAGTGGATTAATCATTTAGATGAACCCATCTAGGAATTCACACTGACACCAAAGCATTTAGTATTTCCTGTCATTTAAAACCTGTTTAAGGAACCCATTACAAGAAGCATTCTTTGTTCAGAATCCAATAAAAGTGGGAGGAACCCGCTGAACATCTTAGCTAGTGACACCCTGATTCAAAATGTAGCAGCAGTATCAAGGCGAATGCAAATTACTTGGTCTCATGAAATCCTCACTATTTTGAAGAAATGTGTAATAAAATATTTGGCTTACTTTAGGGGGGTTTTATGTGCATGACTTTTCATACTTATCAGAGCTTACTTCAGAGTAATGAAATTCAGCTCCTAAAATTCATCCAGAGAAAATAATTTTAAGTTAATAAAACTCCTATTTCCAGTCTGTTTTGACCACTGAAGACCCGGAGTGTACTGCGGTATCTTTAAATGTACTCTCCCAGCCATCCCCAATGGGTTCTCCTTTAACTTTTTAAGCACCTCATAGATACTCTACACAGGTTATGCTTTAGATGCCGAAGTCATTTTCCCTATTTTACACTTTGTTTGGATGTAGCAGCCCATTCACATAACATTGAAAATATTTTTAACTGCACATATAGAATTTTTCCTCCAGATTTTTACCTGTTAATATCCAGACACTGTAAATAATCATTTCAATTTAAGAATTCCTATTGTACAAATAGTTTGCACGGACTGAGCCCCTGCTAGATGTTACAAAAATCGAGACAAATATTATGGAACACTGGGATTTTATAACCTTGTTTTTCATAAGGTTCAGATCTGTCCAAGTTAGTGTGAAATAGACGAGGAGAGAATGGAGCATTTAACTCTGGGGGGTTTTAGAAAGGAGATAGGACATGGGCTAAGAGAAGTGTTTGGAATGCATCCTAAAGAAATTTCGTAAATTCGGCAGGTAAACAAAAGGAAAAAAAAGATGTCATCTGGGGTAAAATCGGGCACCGTGGCATGTAGCACGCCACGCACTGGCAGCATATGGAAGCAAGCGTCAGCTGGCTTTGTGAAGACGTTGAGTGCTATCTGAGTCTTACCTGGTTATTTTCTGAGACTGTTAGAAACTCGGGTTTATCACATGTAAAATGGATAGTTATTGATCATCGGGTACTTAAATGATAACTGATAAAGCAAAATATAGAGAAAATTAGTGCCGTGTCTAGCAACTGCAGGTTCTCAGAGTGTTTATTGTACTTATGACCAGGGCCACGCAAGGCTGGTGTTGGTAGCTAGTTTGATGGTGGTGTTAGAAGTTCAGTGTGTTGGGAGAATAGGTCATTTTTTAAGGACACCTCACCAGCACCTGAGGGACTTGATCTCTCTTCGATTTGTGTTTTAGGATGATCCCTCTACATGATAGAGTGAAAATGTCTACTTATTAATGCACATTTATTATGTCATGTCTCCACTTCCCTCCTTACATCATTAATTTGGCTCTAATCCTGAGAAATAAATTGAATTTCTCCCCTGTGAGCTATCCCTAGAATGAAAAACCTTTGACATATTTCTGAAGCGCAAGGGAAGTCCTATCCTCTGAAGCAAGTCACTCATTCTCTCACTTTCCCAAGCATGCTTTGTAAATTAATATAACAACATAACAAATCTTTGTTAAGTTTATAGAACTGAGTTTTCAGCCACAGCTAAAATTTAGATATTTAAACATCTTAGATCTATATTTAAAATCATAAGATTTATTTCTTGAGAGGAAAGAAAATGAAAATAAATTTTAATATCAGTTTTTATGATCTGCTATGTCAACCTTTTCAAATTGGAAATGTCATAAGCTAAAATCTCTGAACTGTAACACCGAGAAAATGAAATAAATTAATAAATATGTTTAATATTAATTGAAAACTTGAAAGATGTATTACAGCCAAAATCAATAGAGCACAAACATGAACAGTACTTTTATAACACACACAGTCGTGAATATTGTGAATATTTACTTTGGCATACATAGACCAAAGAGAAAAGAAAAATAGGGTTTCACTGTATTTATAAATAGAAGGAATTAATCTGGACCAAGTACCAGCAGCACTATTGATTGTATGTTAGTGTGTGTATGTATTTATTTCTTATGTACTACAACACTAGTTTTCTTTCTGTGAAAATCAAGAAATCAGAATTATATCTGTCTGGCATATTCTTGCAAATCATACATCACAGCTACTACCATAAGAAGGCTGGGAAGAGAATCTGAACAAAAGTTATTCCAAAGAAATTACTATAAAAAGTGTGTATAGTTAAAATTCTCAGAATTATCAACCAAATGAAGGAGTGACTTAGCTCTTTGCAAGAATAGATAACTAAATAACTGTTTATTTCAACACACTGGGTTTCATTAAAATTACAAACTCTGTTTGGAACAGGCAATATGAACAGATTTAGGAGACAAGCCACAGCCTGGGAGAATAATTGTACCAAAGACCTAGCTGATAAAGGATTGCTATCCAAAACCTACAACAACAAAAAAATTCTTGAATCTCAGTAATAAGGAAATAGACCTCCTGATTGAAAAATAGATGGAAGACCTGAACAAACACCTCACCAAAGAAGGAATGCAGATGGCAAATAAGCAGATGAAAAGAAGCTCAACATCATACATCATTAGAGACACGTAAACTGAAACAATGGCATGCCACTAAACACTATTAGTATGTCCAAAATTCAAAACATTGACAACAGCACACATGGGAGAGGATGTGGAGCAATACACGAATGGATTCATTGCTGGTGGGAAACAAAATGGTGCAGCCACTTGTAAAACAGTTTGGCAGTTTCTAACAAAACTCAACATAATCTTATATACGATTCAACATTACACTTTTTGGTATTTTTTAAAATTAAGTGAAAACTGAAATCCACAAAAAGAACCTATAAATAAACATTCATAGCACTTTACTTATAGCTGCCAAAACTTGGAAGCTTTTTTTCTTCTATATGTGAATAAACTTCAGCACATTGATACAACAGTGTTTTTCAGAGCTAAACAGAAACAAATTATCAAACCAGACAGACATGGAGGAAACTTAAGGCATATTACTATGTGAAAGAAACTAGTCTGAAAGAGATACATATTGATGATTTCAAGTTCATGGCATTTTTGCAAAGGTAACTCTGGAGACAGTAAAAAAACTAGTGGTTGTTAAAATTCAGGGGCAGGGGGTGGGCATATAGGTGTAGAACAGAGGATTTGGGGGCAGCAAAAACATTCTGTGTGATATTATAATTATGTGGCTACTTAATATTTCACGTTTGTAAAAAACTTACAGAACTTACAACTTCAAGAATAAACCATAAAGCAAATTACAGATAGTTGGCTGTTATAACACGACAATGTGGGTTTATCAGTTGTAACAAATAACATTTCTGGTGTGAGATGTTAACAGTGGGAGCCGAGCTTAGATGAGAATTCTGTACTTTCTGCTGAACTGTTCTGTGAACCAAAAAAGGCTCTTAAAAATGAAGTCTGGGAAAGCCGGGACGGCTCAGCGGGTTGAGCGCTCGCTTTGAGGCCATGAGGACCGAGGATCGAATCCCGGCTCCGGCCCAGGCAGGACCCACGTGCTGAACTGGGGAGTTCCCACAGTTCGGTTCTCTAGCTGGCTCTGTCTCTGTCTCTCTCTCTATCTGTCAAAAGTAAAATAAAAATAAATATGCACTGAAGATAAAATAATTACTCTCTATAAATATAAAAAGATATAAAAAAATAAAAAATGAAGTCTATTTTTTTTAAATGCAGTGAAGGATGGCTAGATGTGAAGGAAAGAACAATTTATATATTTCAACCATAGAGTTGACAAAGAAGTTATATAGAGATCATTCAGAGTTTTAGTTTTATATATCTTCAAGCTGAATTGCACTGTTTGAAAATGTTTTTAGTTCATCGAGTTATTCACTTTATCTTTACAAGAAACTTCCCAAACTGTGCTTTCTGGAAGTGGTACTTTATGGAAGTTTTAATGGTTTAACTGTAAGTTTGAGAAATTCATAATGTAACATTATTGCCTATTAACAATGCATATCACCATATTAAAAACTGTGAAAGGTTTGTGGTAAAAAAATAAAAATCTTTATTTTCCTTACTCTTCTAACTCAAGCCTTTTGAAAATTTCTTTCAAAATAAAATTATTTCCTCATAAAATATTTACTTCTTGTAGTTTGGTGTACCATGAACCACAATTTGTGACACCACTATTCTGAAAACCTAAGAAAGTGAGTGAATGTAGAAAATGGACCGTTTAATTATTTCTGTGCAAATTATATTCGACACTTGAGGAAATTGCCCAATTTTTTCCAATGGAAGAGTTATTTCCTTTGCAATGAAGGACAGTTTAAACTGTAGGTATTAGTAGCATCTATCTACAGGGAGATACAAAATTTGCTGTGAAGAGTAAATAAGGCACATTGGGTAAGGGGTGTACGGGGACTTTCTAATATCTGCCACTTTTCTGAAAATCTAAAGCTCCTCTGAAATAAAAAGTTAAATTATTTTTAAAATCACTTAGCCCTTTACATAGGAGCGGAAATATTCCCTCTATATATTAAATGTGTTATTAAGAGATGCTTTATTATTTGACTGTTACAGGGAAAACATGCTCTGAAATTTCTCCTTTACGAACATTTTTTCCAGCTTGTCTGAAATTGCTCGGACTTTATAGTTCTTGCAGAGTGGGCTAGAGTAACCTTAGATATTATCTCCTCATCTTCTTACTGCTTTTATAGTAGGTGTATTCTCAGAACCACATGGGCTCTTGTCATGTAAAAAATGCATTGACCAGTGGCTTTCTTCCTGGCAAACTGACACTGTTTGAGCAATTGCCTCATGTTTTCTAGCAAGTTGTGAGACCAGCACTAAGGATATATATCAAAACTAGAAGAGAGCAGATGCACATTATTCAGATAACCTGAGTAAATGGAGGGAAGGCGAGAGGAGGCAACAGGGATGCCGTGACACTTGAGCAAAAGTTATCTCAACATTCTACCCAGTGATGTCTCTGAATGATTCTAGTGCTGTGGCTGCCAATGTGAAAGCTCTGCTTTTAAAGAGTGTAGTATAAGAACAACGGTGGTTTCTGGAACATGGGTGGCCCTGATTTCTTCAGCCACACTAAAAATTCTGCTTACTTTCACAAATGGCATCTTCATTTTCTGAAATTCACTAACTATAGAAGGAAGAAAATACTCATCATCCATTTATGAATGACACGTGAACTAATTCAGTATACAATATGCAGTGGTACTTCTAAAATGTTTAAAAGATATGTGGCAGGGAAGCCGGGATGGCTCAGTGGGTTAAGCGCTCACTTTGCAGCCCCGGGGACCGAGGATCGAGTCCCGGCCCCAGCCCGTGAGAACCCATGTGCTGAGCTGGGGAGTGCCCCCAGTTCAGTTCTCACCGGGGTGAGACCCCAGCCCAGTCCCTGCCCTGTGCAGCCCCGCGCCCACCTGTGGAATGAAACTATGTGGAAAAACCAATGATGTGCAACTATGGAGACTGTTCTGGGCCCTCCCCCTTCTCTCTGTCTCTGTATCTCTCTCTCTCTCTCTCTATGTAAAAAAAAAACAAAAACCAATAAAAAATATATATATTGCAATAGTATCAAAATGTGAACAGAAAAAGATGGCATAAGACAACAAACCAATGGTCAAAAAACCTGGGGTTTGGGTCTGTTTCACTTCTTAGATGTTTGCCATATACCTGGGACTTTGATCTCTGACCCTTTCTCTTTTCATCTAAAACTGGACAACATACTTTGGTCTGAATATGTCTCAATAACTCTATCAGGGTCAACTATTATACCTCTTTATGGGGGGAAAAATAGGGCTTTGGATATAGACTTGAAGTCTTCAGGATTCAAACTGTACTTACACCCATGAAATTGGATGCAATACTTTAGAAAATGGGTGTAAGTAGAGAAGAGAAGAGTTTCAAGGATTGGTTCTTGCTTCAGTCCATCTTCTAAAAGTCAAGGAGAGGAGGAGGAGCAAGGAACCCGGATGCAGGAGCGTACAGTGAGGTTGGGGCAGCAGAATAAAGAGGAGTTTCACTGCACTACGTGCCTCTGAAAAGCCAAGGGCTCCAAGTACCAAAAAGGCTGCGGTTTGGACTACATGGAGGTCTTGATGACTTTGACAAGTACAGTTTCAGTGCAAAATGAGAAAGAGAGCAGTGTGAGGAAAAAATGTGAGACGTGGCATTCATAAACCAAGCATACATAACTATTTTGAGTTTTGTTATAAAGAAGAAAAGAGAGAAGAGGTGGTAGGTAGTGGGGATGGTGGGGGGTGGGCAGTGAGATCTACACATTTTTAAATTTTTATTTTCTCCTCTTTAAGAAATACAGTTATGTGATTGTATGATATATAGCATGATGTATCTATTCCTATATCTTTAGATGATTAATAGATGATTGATAGATGATAGATGATAATGATAAATAGATAACATAGATAATTACATATATAAATAGATAGATGAGAGAAACAGACAGACAGAGAACTTGATAATACATGGTTTATTTTTAGGGGAAATCTTAAGAGCAAATCCATCAATTAAGCAAGAGAAGAGAAGATATTGTGGCGGGTTTGATCTTTTGTGGGAATAAAGCTCATTGTGTTAATTCTCTAGGGCTGCTTCTTGACACTTGCCATCAATTTAGTGGCTTAAAACAACACAAATGTATCTTACAGTTCTGTTGGTCAGAAGTCTGGAACCACTGTCACTCGGTTAAAATCAAAGTGTCAGCAGGGCCGCTTTTTTTCCTGGAGGCCCCGGGAGGAAACCAACGTCCTTGCTTCTGCCAGTGGTTAGAGGTCATCGTGTTCCTGGCTCCCAGCCCTGTCTCTCTCATCAAAGGGGTGACACCCCGCTCACTCTGACCACTTTTCCATAGTCATATCTCCCTCTGACTGTCTCTTTGTCTCCTCCTTTCACTTTCAAAGGACCTTGTGACTGCATTGAGCACCCTGAGTTAATCCAGGATCCTCTTCCCACCTCAAGGTCTTGGCAACATCTGCAAAATCATTTTTGCTATGTGGACCTCTCTCGGGACCATTCTCCTGTTCATTATGTCCATCTATTAGAACAGGAAGACAGTACAAACATAGGTAGATTGGCATACTTTGTGTGGGAAAATAAAGTTCTTAGCTTACTTCATGTAGTTATCACCGAGTTAAGACTCAATTAGCTGAAAGCAATAAGGGAAGAAAAAGTGTTGAAGATTTGAAGGAAGATTTAAATACTGCTATAGCAAACAGACAAGTGATTTGACTAGAATAGTATTAATAGTACTTTTTTTTAATGTCACTTACATTTTGGGGTGATGAATTTAAGATGAGCCAATTCAATATAGTTGTATATTTTCTCCATTGGATTTCTCATGTTTGTATTCAGTAGGTGAATATCTGAACAAGACGGAAAACACAGCATGTGGATATATATGCATAGAAGAATGTTTATCATTATGAACAATTATACCTCAGTAGGGAAAAAAAAGCAATGAGAATTTGTGGGTAATAATGGTCACTGACATGGTGAATTAGAGGCCCTAATGTGGGGGAAGGATTTTGATTTGGCCATGCATTTGTCAGAGTTCTTCAGAGGAACACAACCAACAAGAGGTGCGTCCATACCACTGGTCACACTATTGTGGAGGCTCAGGAATCCTATGTAGGATTCCTATTCAGGAATCTGCTATGTGTCTACTAGCTGGCAACCCAGAACAGCCGATGTTATGATTCAGTATGAATCTGAAGGCTTGAGAACCAGGGGACCTGGTGGTGCAAACCTCAGTCCAGGGCAGGGGAAAATGAGATGAGATGTCCCAGCTTGATCAGTGTGGCGGGAGGAATGAAGTGAATGCCTCCTGCCTCCTCCTTTTGTTGTAGTTTGGCCCTCACGCTGACCACAGCACTGGGGAGAGCCCCCTGCCTTCCTGAACCCACCGATTCAAATGCAAGTGTCATCCTGAGACCCTCCCTCACACCCAGATACAATACCCAATCTGGACACTCAGTGGCCCGCTCTATTGATACAGAATAGTAGCCAAGGAAGGGGAGTCATTAGAGTAACTGTAATGATAAAGTGGATATTGTTTAATTATTATGAAGGTAAAAGCAGGGGTGTGACTTAGGGAGCAGAGAAAATATGGTCAGGTGTTTGGAAGTAAAGAAACCAAGAAGCTGGGTTTACGTTGTCATTTCTGAGTGTGTTATGGTTTTGCATATATGCGTGTCCATACATTTTGCTCCTTCCTTCCTTCCTTCCTTTTTTCCTTCCTTCCTTCCTTCCTTCCTTCCTTCCTTCCTTCCTTCCTTCCTTCCTTCCTTCCTTCCTTTCCTCCTCCTCCTCCTCCACCTCCTTCTTCTCTCTCCCTCTCAAATAATTTATAGATAGAAAAGAAGTTTTAACACAAAGTTTGAAGTACATATTCTCAAAACTGAGTTGTTAATAGCTATCATACTTGAAAATGGGACTTTAGAATTTGGTTCCCAGTAATTTCCTCAGCTAACTTTAAGGGAGGTGTTTTGCTATAAGACCAGCTATAGGAATTATGAAACAGAAAACTTCTAGTGAATATACTAACACAAAAATTATACTAGCCAAATGAGTTATTATGTTGATATGAGTCATTTAGTCGATTTACTAACTTTTTGAAGACAGAGACTATTTGGGGTATTAAATCATATATAAAAATTTTACTTCAAAATGAAACACTAAAGCATAAAATTAGCTAAGTGAGTTGCTCCTGTCAGGTGATGGCAGTAGCAGGGCACAAGTGAAGATGTTTAACCTTGACTGTAAACTAACATCTGCCCGAATGCCTGAGGCCAAGTGTAGAACCAGAACCAGGCAAAATAATAGAGCTCTTGAGGGGGAAAGGTCAGCCTGGGGACAAACTGTCCCCACTAAGACATGACTCACTTCTCTACACCCATTTCCTTTAATGCCTTCCTAATTAACAGTAAGACCATAATCTATCATGCTCCAACGAGCATCTAGGGACTAGAGCACCGTTTTAAAGAGAGATGATCTCTTAGCTCATATTGAAGCATTGAATTTTTTATCTTACTCCTTATTCTTAAAGAAAAAACATTACTGATATACAGAATGATATTTTAAAAGAGTACTCTACTATGACACTAAACTCTAATCCTCGGATAAACTCCATGATTTTCTAAGATTAATTTATTTTCAAAACCATAGCTAACAGTTCACTAAGATCTCCTGCATCATTAGAGCAATAGAACAGCTCCTGAAGTTCCAACTACATACTCATAAAATTCTGATTACTTCTTGTAATTATGCCATCTGGTAGCTTAGTTATGGCCATATCTTAAAACTTATTGGGAATGAGCTGATTTTTAAAGTTCTTTTTTTCAGTATTCTGAGAACTCAAAGCCTTAGGAATATAGGGGTAGTTTTTTATCTTTAAAAATTAAACTGTAAATCAGTTGTTTATATATAAAATGATAAATTAGCTGGTTTTCTTGATATCAAGTACTTTAAGTACTGTATTTATTAAATCCCTATTGAGTGTAAGCCTAAAAGAAAATTATGCATCTAAGGAGCAAGTATGGCAAGGGAATTTGGAATATTACAGTATCATAAAAATGAGAAAAAATACTCCATCCTACTGAAAACTTTAATTATAGTATACTCAGAAATACATTTATGGACTCTGTACCTTTATAAAAGTAAAAACTACTATGCAAAACAAGATGTGGACACATGGAAAATCAGTCCACACATGAGAAAACTTAAAAATGGTATAATATAATTTATTACAAAACTCACGAGTTAAATTCAACACAATTTCAAATAACCCTGTTAGTATTTTTCTGAAAACAGAAAGAAAGTGTTCATTTGCTGCACAGTATTTGTTGAATGCACACACCGTGCCTGGCTTTACCATTGCCCTTAAATGTTCAGAGGAAACATCTCTGCTTTCTTGGGGTTTATTGTCTATGAGAGGAGAATCTCATTTTAAAACTACATAATGTAATGTCAAGTAGGGATAAATGCTATGAGGAAAAACAAGAAAAGATGCTAAAAACAACTGGAGAGACTTTGTTTTATACACAGTGGGTTTGGCAACATCTCTAGCTGAGGACGTGACATCAGAATCAAGATGGGAGTGGAGTGTGTTTAGATACTAAGCTCTGTAGATACATGGAGGAAAAGAATTGTAAGCAGTTAGTGCTAATGACTGAGGTAAAGAAAAAAAAAGTGTGTTTTACAAAGAGCAGTGTGGTCATGTGGTTAAAGCAGAATGAATAAGAGTGAAGATGGCAGGAACGGGAACGGGGTCCCAATTATAGCCAGATACCTGCCCTCACAAGTTCTCACATGAGAAGATACTTAGCTTTTATTGCGCATGTGATGGAGAATTAGACAGTTGAGAGTGTGGAACTGATCTGATCTGATGTATGTATTAAGCCAAAGCTAGCAGTTGTAAGGGGGATGATAGTAGGAGAGCTCAGATAAAAGCAAAGAAATGAGAGAAAGGGAGAGAGAGAGAGATGAGTGTGGCTTTCACTAGACAAGTGTGATAGAAGCAGGGAAAACAAATATGATTGAGAAAATCTTATGGGAGGCACACAAGCAGGCATAGTTTATAGAATGTACATTAGTTCTAGGTCAGATAAAGAAATCAAGAATGATTTTATATTGTTTTTTTATTTTTTATTTTTACCAACCAAGCAAATAGAATGATTGTATATTGTATTTAGAGGTATAAAAATCAGGACATATCTAGAAAGAAAATGATTCAAAAATGTTGAGGGAACATTTTTTACCAAACTAGATATTAGAACTTATGGAAAAAAAGTTAATACAATCAAACAGACATTATATTGTCATGCCAATAGACAAATAGACTAAAAGATCATAATAGAGTATCCAGAAATAACTCTCAGTATATGTGAAAATATAGTGTGTGACAAATGTGATATTGCAAGTGTGAAAGGCAGGATATACTTAATAAAATGTGCTGGCACAATTAAATATCCATCTGCTTTAGTATAATTTGGATCTCTTTCTCAAATATTACTAAAAATAAATTCCAGATAGCTTAAAGATTTAACTCTAAAGAGAACAAAATATAATGCTGTAAAAATTCCTGAAAAATACACAAGCAGTGTAGGAATAGATATCCTCTTTACAAAGATTGAAAACTTACAAGTTTTATGAGAAGAGACAGCTTTATTTTTCTAGAACACACACACACACACACACACACAATCCCAAGAAGATGTGAAATACTTCCCAATAAATAGAATTAAATTTCAGAATAAGTGTGGGTTCTGGAGTGACAGGAACTGAAACTAATTTCAAATTTAAGTTTTTCTTTTCTCCTATCAAAGGTATCCAGAGAGAATATTGGATATAGTTCATATAATTTGGAAATGCTCTTTAAAATTTTAAATCATTAGATAAGTCTCTATAAGAATAAATATAGAAGATCTATTCTGGTTCTAAAAGACATTTCAGATGAAACAGGAAGTACCAAAATACATTTGAAGTAAAAATTCCTATATGTACAATGAAAATTAACCATGAACTCATTTCTTACTGAAATCCTAAGATAAATAAGAATATTAAAAAAAATTAAGGTATTCAAGTGAATGACAAATCAAAGCAAGCTGCTGATGTTTTTTCATAGCCTAAAATATGTACTTACAGTAATTTTTTTCTCCTTTTAAAATGAAAAATAAGCATATAATTCCCCCCTCACACACACCAAAGTTATACATTTTAGAAGTTTGACTATATTTGTGGAAAGATGTGATAACTCGTGGTGATAAAACACTATGATTTAGAGGACCCCAATCTATCATTTTAAATAGATTCTACATTAATCATCTACTTCAATCTGAATGCTCAAGTAATTGTAATTTATTACTATAATTCAGACTAAAAGTAAACATCAACAATGTGGGCTGTAGTTGCAGGATAATACAAACTAGGTACAGAAACTACTTTTCACCTCAAAACAATAAACCTAGTTTGTCAGAAGTTACCACAATTAATGCAAAGCACAACAGTAAGTCATATATAGGAGCCAACTTTATTCCAATCGATTGACCCATGTCAATAAAACATTAAGACACATTGAAATTTGTGGTAACATGGACAGAGCCTAAATCTTATGACATACAGGTACGGTATGTGTTTCAATTTGATGTTACATAATAAAATGTCACAACTTAAGAGATTCTATAGACAGAATATGTAAACAATGCGTGCTACCAAGATTTTACAACCTGTCTAAATCTGCCAAGACAAATGTGCCCTCTTCCAATTTTCCAGCTCTATTTTCTAGAGTTCTGGTACCAGCTGCTGTATGTGTTGAAGGTGAAAACAGAAATAGTCTCCTTTCTCTCTTCAACCACACTTCTTTTTTTGTTTGTTTGTTTGTTTGTTTTATATACCAAAGTTTCATATAAGATGTTTTTTAACAGTTTTGCTCTAAAATAAAATAATGTAAAATTTAAAAATATTTGTATTGTAAAAATAAATGTGTATATATATATGCATGTGTGTGTGTGTGTTAAGGCTCCTGCCTCCAGGTAGAATACCATGGAAATAGCAAGTTAGTCTATTTTATCTCCCTTTTCTCAGTGATTACAATCCTAAAGAGCTTGTTATTCAATATCCAGAAAAAAAATAGCTGTTTAATCTACTGTGTCCAGTGTTAGTTGTTTGTGGTGGGGAAGGTAGTTGATGAAGTCCCTGATTCCATCATGACCAGGAGTAGAAGTTAAGGTAATTTTTCCTTAAAACAACATTGTGGGATATTCAGGGATAATACTTCACCAACTTTAGAAAATTTTAATCAAATATTACTAAAATTGAATAAGCTACTTAGAAATGTATTTCCCATTTAGGAAAAATATAAAAAAACAATAAGTTACTTTGCACTATTTAATTTGAGCCAGAAAATATGTTCTATATCTGTGCCTGTGGTTAGTATTCAGTGAGATATTTATGAAAGCCTTTTATTGGTCTGTGTTGTGTAATGTCCTTAAAATATGAATAATCTATACCTTTAGAACATATTTATACTATGAAACTGTGAAGAATGGTATAAATATTCTATAGGCATCAACAGCTGAGGGGGGGGGGTGGAGAGATTCCACAAAACCCTAACTCATATTTTTGAATATTTACCATGATCTAGGGGATATATATATAACAACATATTTGTTAATATTATATCTAATGAAGCAATGCATTATTGTTCTCACTGTTAGGAAAATATCTCACTTGGGACTTTGCTTATACACAAATTTCATTGGATAATAGTACATATTCTGAATTCTCAGAATCACACAATAAGATAGTCTAAAACACAGAAATGTTCTTAATGTCTCTCGGGCAATTTGCAGTGTGAGAATGTGTTATTATTTTGTTCAAGATCAGATATGGCTTTCCCCTCATGAGAGCTTTCCATATATTATATAAATGTCATTCACATTCAGCTTGCTAATATAATATATACAGGCATGCATCCCCAAAAAAAGACATGTAAAGGGTGTCCCAAAAGTCACGCAAGATTTGAACTTTGCGTCATTTGTGCGGTAAAGTGTTGCCAATGGAAAAAAAAGACAGTGTGATAGCTGACAGTTCAGGGTTATTAAAAATGGAGCTCCACATGAAAGAACAATGCGTTTTCATTGTTGAGCAATGAAAATTTACAATTTTTAATTATAAACCTGTGTTTTCTATCAAAATGACTTCTTGCGTGAATTTTGGGACACCCTTTATTATAACCTGCCCTCTCGTCAGTCAGAGATTAAGACTGCAAAATAATTTATCAAATAAATCAGATACACCCATTGAAGACTTTGGTGAACCTTAATTTATAATCTGTGCTGTTCAGTGTAAATTTGACCAGGAAAAAAAACAAAAACCAGATTTACAGGTTGGCAAATGGTGTTACCGATGGAGAAATTTCACTCCTAAGTCTTACACGCATGATTTACAATGAGGAAGAAATACTGCCCAGTTTAAAAAGAACCTTTTGTCCACAGTTCAAATACCAAAACAAGTAGGATTTAGAAAGTATTTTATGAAAGAATGGGTAAATCACTACCAGATGTTTGTTTGACTGTATTTGCCACGTCGCAGCTTCTTTAAGGTTCAAATGGCTATCTGGCACATTATAAGTAAAAAGACTATGACCTTGGCACTGTTCACTCATGACAGAATCATCTGGACTCTTGAATATGTGACTCTCACGTGAGTTGGTGTTGGAGGTGGTGGATGTTGCCTCTATGTTTATGAGGGATTTGCTCCAACCAGTGGGTGAGCCAATTTCTTCTGTGCTTATGCAGCTGTATTCGTCTGCTGTGTTAGTGTTCAGATAAAGCACATTATAATGGCTGAACCTAGATATGACAAATACGTGGAACATCAAGGTTCATTGATCATCTTGACAGCAAGAATCGTCTCCTGGTCAGGTGGGACTGGAATGGACTTGAAGGACTCTTGTGACTGGCTCGTATTCTCCATTTCCTCTCTTACCGTATGCCCATGAAGAACTGGTAGCTGCTCGTTGGAGTTCTGTGTTCGGTGGCCAGGGGTAGCAGAGGGGAGGAGAAATCTGTTGGAGCTTTGATTTCTTGCATATGATTCCTTCCCAGTCAGAGCAATCAAACAGCTCTATAGTTTTGGATTTCTTTTTTTTTCTTTAATTAAATCAGAAATTAAGAAAGATAAGCAGCAGTTTAGTTATGAACTGCCAACTTGTATTAGAATGGAGTTTGAACCAATTACAATAAAAAAATTAGAAAATGATTAATAGTATAAATGCAACATAAATCCATGTGACATTAGTCTGACCAATGGTCATCTTTTAAAATGTATCCTATACAGTGGCTTTGATTCTGTTTTCTGAAGCAGAGGTCTGATCAGAGAACTTCTCAGCTCAAAAGCCAGATAATCTATCCCTTCTTGAATCAAGTCCAAGCCCCTAGGAAGTCTAGATCAAGTTCTACCTACATGTTCAGTTCTATTCTTTGTCCACTTTAATACAGTCTTTTGGGGACACAGTCAAAAACATATATTGTCTGATATTTATACACACCTTTCTTTCCTATTGTCTTAGGTTCCTGCGTCTTTACCATTTTGAAGAAGTTCAAATATACTCTTTGTAAAGCGATTCTTATTTACTCACGATTAGACTTTATTTTTTCCAGTTTTCCACAGTACTTTATTAATATCCCTTTCATAAAATATATTACTTTATCTCTTATACCATAACACAGTAAAAAAAAAAAAAAAAAAATCCCATAGTAAGAACAGAATCCAACACTGTTGACATCCAGCACTGGAAACATAATAAATTCAAGACATTTTGAAAGTTTTTGTTATTTTTTAGTCACTAATTTTTAAAGAAACATACTGGAAATTGTTATTTGTATTTCATACTCTGTAGCCAGGTACAGCTTTTGTTGTTGTTGTTGTTATATGATTTGACTTTTCCTAGGTTTGATTAAACTAAGTCATCTGAAATGTTTTTATTGTGAACTATCATTACCATGTTAACAACAGTACCTCTTACTAAGTTTGCATTAAAAGCCCTTGAAAATAATTTTCAATACTCTCTAATCGTTCCCAGTATCTCTGGAATCACTTTAAAGGTAAATATTTCTGGAAAGCAACAATACTCAATAAGAATATATAATGTAAAAATACACATTTTACATGCATATTATGGGAAATAATAATTGACTCCCACTCTAAAAACATTAAAAGCCATAGCATTTACCGTATGGGAAAAAAATCTTAATTGTGGACATCTGTCTCCTGCCTATGACTCTCATTCATAATCCACAGACATCTTATTAAAATGCCTTTACATCTACACTGTGTAAATGTGAATTTCCTTTTAAAAAAATGGTATTAAATTTTTCCTTCAGAAGATTTTGGGAAAGAAGGAATAACCCATTTACTTATTTATTTATATATTTACACTTCTAGTACTAATGAAACATGCAAACGTTTCCATTAATTTTTAATTCTAAGTAAATTTAGCAAACCAAAACATAACATAGTAAAATACAGGGGGAAAACGCATTTCACACAGCAAGCACTCTGAAACTATGTAAATCAAGGACAATTTTGTAATTTAAAGTCAGAGCCCATGACTAATAAAGGCCTATTAAACAGGTAGAAGTGAACAACTGATTAATTAAGCCATTATTACAACAAAATATTTATGGATGATGGATGGCATTTACTAAAATAACCATGAAGGATAAAAGATGGCTGATTCTGCTCAGAGGGTATTTCATGCATGGAGAAAACATCACGGTCAACTCCAAAAATGAGATACCTGATTTGATATATGAAAATGAGCTTCCTCTAAATGACCACATTCAGGAACAAAATAACAGAAAGTATATCTTACTATTGGCAGAGTAATGACATTTTGATTAAAATCGTAATATTTATTTAAAACCAGTATAGGTAAGAATGAAACAAACAGAAGGCAGTGCTGATGTCACTTCTTGTGGGACATGTTGATCCTACTTGTCAAAAACACTTCCCACATTACATCAGTAAATTGGCTTTCACTAAGTTCCTCAGTCTGCATATCTGGGGATTTATTAAATAGCAGAGATGTTGGGGGATGCTTAGATAGCTCAGCAGTTGAGTGCTTGCCTCATAATCACAAGGTATGGGTTTGATTCCCACTCCCGACCCGTGCAAATCCATATGCTGAACTGTGGGGCAAAGGGGGCAACTGCCGGGATGGTGATGAAGGTTCTTGCCTCCCATGTGGGAGGCCCCTGGTTAGGTTTTCACTCCGTGTAGCCCCACATCCACCTGTGTGAAATGAAACCCTGTCACAACTAACGATGTACAACTACGGAGTCTGCTCTGGGCCCTCCTCCTTCTCTCTCTCTCTCTCCCTCTCTCACTCTCTCTCCCTCTCCTTCTTTCTCTCTCTTTCTCTCTCACCTTTTCTCAAACATTAAAATTAGAAATTAAAAAAAAAAATAGCATTAGTGTTGACGTTACCACACTCACCTATTTCTGACATGATACAATTCATGTTCCATTTGAATTTCACTTCCAACATTATCATTTCTCATTTCTTTGTTGCACTTTTGTTCATCAGTTCCCTCTTTTTGGTTATCCATTGTTGTAAGCTATTACAGAGGTTTATGACTGGGAGGCAATAGAATCAGATCAGAAATACATACTTTTTTTTTTCTCTCTAGGTATGTGTGAGCTGAATAACAGATATATAGTAATTAATCAACAGAATTTGGAAATGACATGGACTATGCACTGATCATGAGGTGTGCCTATTATTTATGTAGTGATACATGGATGAAATAACTGGAAGCGATGTTTGTACTTCACAAATTTACTTACAGTTAAGATGCTATGGTAACTGAAATTTTAACTGTGTTGCTGAGAGACTGGTGTTATCTAACTAAACTATAGTAACAGAAATTCACCCAAATAGGCAACAACTTTAAGCTAATAAAAGAAAGCTGAAATTGTCAACTTGTAATTCTTTATCTGGAGGAAACATCTTTCAAAGACACAAGTGAAATAACTCTTTCAGATACACAAAGGCTTTGCAGGCCAAAAGGCAATGAAGAAATATGCTTTAAATAACATAAATACACACACACACACACACACACACACATACACACTCATACTC
This sequence comes from Craseonycteris thonglongyai, assembly GCA_004027555.1. NCBI lineage: Eukaryota > Metazoa > Chordata > Mammalia > Chiroptera > Craseonycteridae > Craseonycteris > Craseonycteris thonglongyai. Next base: position 60,512 of record PVKE010004879.1, read on the forward strand.
ACAGCTGTCAGCCCAGAATTCTACTCAGTGAGAATAGCTTTCAAAAATAATGACTCTTTCAAAAAGACAATAGCTGACAGAATTTATAACGAGCTTACGTAAACTACCGTATAAGTAATGATAAGGGATGTTTTTAGGAAGACAAAAAATGGTATCATATGGAAACTTGCGTCTATGGAAGAAATAAAGAGCCACAGAAAAGGACAACATGTGGGTAAATATATATGACAGTTTTTTAAAAAACAATTTAAAGACCATTGACTAATTGTTCAAAAAATGATATCAGTATATTATGAGGCTTATACCATATACTATAAAGAAACAAAATGTATGAAAAATATCACATAGGACAAAAAGTGGGAAATAAAAGATCAACTGATAGATTATTTGGAGGTTGACCATTAAAACGTAAAGAGAAAATATTGTATAAAATGGTTTATCCTTCAAATTAGCCTCTCAAGGAGTCCCTGTGAGTCTGTATAATATCAATGATTAGAAACAAGTTTCACCATTTTCTCTTTGTTTCATTGCAGAAATGCAGTCAGTGACAAGTATGCAAAAACCCATTCATATTTTTATATACTACCAGCAAACAATTGGAAAATGATTAAAAAACCCATGCAATTTGAACAGTATCAAAATAATACACATTGATAAATTTTAAAAAGATATGCAAGACTGAAAAAATAAACTAAAAATGTAAAACATGCAACAATCTAATTTGAAACTATTGCATACTTTTATTCACATAAATTCAAAATTACCTTGAAATCCCTTTTCCATTATTAATTTACAGATTAGGCTAAAATTGGTTATTGCTAAAGAATTAGTAATTATTTTAATAAACTTAAATATATTCAGTCATCACATTTAGCACCATTTTATTAGAATCCAAATGTGACAATATGAATTTACATATCACTGATGAAAGTATTTTTAGTTACATTCACACCCAAACAACCTATTTATAAATTTTAACACTAGTGATTATTAATCTCAATAAAAGTTAATTTTTTTGTGTCAATTAAGCAGGTCAATGCTACTGCTATTGTATTAATAGTATAGGGTACCTTTCAGTTGTGATAAAAGATCACATTAAGAGTTTCATTAGCCTCATGATTTTCAAACAGTATGAATTATTTTTCAAGCTTTTATTAGGCTCAACAGACTGTGGGAAAATATGGTGTATAATCATTAATAAGACCAAGATGTGATGATAAATAATCCAAATTAAAGATTAATTTCATTGTTACTTAGGCCTTAACTTCAGCTACTAAATTTAGTGCCACTAGCAAGACATAAACTAGAAAATATGCATTTATCAAAAGACTTTTAAAAATATCTCGTGCTTCCATATATGAGAAAGGTAGTACTCTTTAGCCTACAGAAGAAAAGCAAAAATAATTAGGAAAAAGATACA
>PVKE010004880.1:0-61953 GCA_004027555.1 Craseonycteris thonglongyai
CTACGTGTCTAGTTTGGACGTCCTGACAAGCCAGCAATGTCAATGCAATGGTATAAAACTTAGTGTCTAAAGATCATGAAAATACATAGAAACTTTTAAAAATTGGCCTTCAAAATCCAGACATGATAAGTTCTGCCAAATTCTATTATTCACACCAAGTCACAGGTCCAATACACATATAAATGGAAGAAAAATAAAATCAACTTTTTATTTTTTATTTTCTCATCAACTTTTTGTTGAGAAAAGTAAAAATATAAATAGGAAAAAAATTTTTGGCAATTTAGAATATATAACAGTCATAAAAAACTCAAAACTACCAGTCTTGACTAAAGCACATCAGAGCGTAAACTATAGGACACTTTATGGGTTTGAATAGAGAAGGGATTTCCACAATTGGAGGAGAATTTAGACTAATGATGTTACAAGTGGTAAAACTAATCCAGTGACAATATCAGCAAAAGCTGTTACAACTGAGAATCATCATAAAATAATGATTAAATTCACAATTGGATGTTGGTGCTAGAGTTCCTACATTCAACTGTGTTTATACCATTTCCTAAATGTGAATGTGGGCAATTTCTTGAGCCTTAGTTTCATCTGTAAAGTGGGCATAATAATACGACATCATAGTAGTGTCATGAAGACTGAAGAATGTATGTATATGTATGTATGTGTGTATGTATATATGTATGCATGTATGTATGTATATACACAACTAGCTACTAAAAGCTTTTAGGGGAAAACTAATAACATTTTGAGAAAAAATAATAAGCAAAATAAAGCACATTTCATAAATTAACATTAAAACAATGATGTTTTAACAAAAATTATAACTATGTTAGAACTATAGAGTGTCTGTGTGGACTTGTGTGAGAAAGAAAGAGAGAGAGAGACAAGGATGAAGGTGAGCATGTTAATGTGATAAAGGAAAGTTAAATTCTCATTTTCTATACTACGAAGTCAATAGATAAAGGCTAATACTGGAAAATTAGTAAGTAGTCATACCAGCACGTTATTCATAAATATAAAGGCAAACTTTAGCAGAATTAGCTAAGAAAGTTGGCTTCTATAGAGAGCTAAGTGGTTAGGACCTGCTATTGTGTATATAATCAGCATAAGTGAATCTTTCAATTTCCTGCATGTATTACTTTAATGGAAAGTTAAACTAATTTTTTCAAAAGTCAATACTGTTATACATAAATGCCTAAATTAACATGCTCTCTGTTAGCTCTATACCTTTGTACATCATTTTTTCTACCTGTCCAATTTGCAATTTCTTAAACTTTATTTTCTGGCTTTTTTTCTTCAGTAAACATGGGCTAGCTCACACTGTGGTGTAGGAAATCATTACGGAGTTACCCATGCAGATTCAGTAGCTATTTCATTTGCTTCCTGACTGCACTTGGGGCATCCTTCCTGAGTGCACTGGACTGAACTATCAATTATGTGCCTGCCTCCATTTCTGGGTTGAATGCTCATGGCCAAAACTATTTCTTAATTGTCTCTGTATTTCAGACTTTAACACAGAGTATAGCAAGTCCCTAATAATCGTTTTTTAAGTGAACTCAAGTAACTAAATGGTGTGGATTAAAGTTCTCAGAGATGTATAGTGCCAAATAAAAGGTATGTCCATAGCATTATCTTGTTGGATTCCTATGATGAGTAAAGAGGTCATACTGAGTTAAGAGCCCAGATGTTTGAATTAGGCATAGGTACCGTTTAGCCTAGCCAATATTCCAGCATCAGTATTATTCATCACAGAAGTTCTGAAAACTGCTCCACATTCTTCTGGGAAATGAATTTTTCCTGACCCACACCTGCCTTTACAAGCATGCATGTATACGCGCACGCGCACACACACACGCACACACAATTTACATGGTTACTATGATTGTTAACATTATTAAATCATGACTTAGAATTTAATAATTCATGGTCATAACACACTCTTGCTTAGTTGAATGGTTCATAGATGGAAATATAACTCTTTCTGGGATAAGCAGTATTGATCCTTTGGAATTTTGGAACTGAAACTGAGGAAGGAAACGAGTCTGTCTAGGAATGCCTGAAGCTGTATCATGTAAAATTCAGAAATTTTCATCAGCAGTGATTTCCACAGTCTGAGCTAAAGAAGTTAAGAAAGGCTCCTTTCAGAAGGAAAGAAAAGAAAGAAGTACATGCAAAAGCAGAGAAATCCAGAGACCTGAGGACATTGAGTTTCTGTTTCCATTGATTTTAAGGCTTTATTCTTATCAGTGGATCTCTTCGAACACCTTAGTATGTATGATTCCCTTTTTGATCTATTAGTTTCAATTCGATTTACATGCTTTGTTACCAAATTATTACTAAGAAACACAAAATTAATAAAGAAAAAATGACACATGGGAATTGAGAAAACAATGTCATGTGAATTAGGCTAGGGGTCTAGAGATTGAGGAGCTGACTTGTTAAAATAATTAATTTTGTGATGAGTCTGGACTGTGTATGGATTCTCTTCTCTGGTATTTCTCTTTCATTTTCTGATACTTCAGGAGAATGTTTTTAACAGATATAATTTTGTTTAAGTTATGATAGAAGGAATTTTAGATGAATCAACCCTAAAATTTGGATTAAGTAGCAACATTTGAGTTGGACCTTTGTTCCCCAAGTCCACAGGGATATTGGCAGTGGTAGCAACAAGTAGAAAAAATTATGATGCCTTGTAGAAAAGCAATTACAAATCATTCACCAGCATTAGAGGCATGATGTGGGGCCTGATGGGAAAGCTGGGGAAGTTGATACAGAGGGACCTCAGTACTCCAAAGGCTGTTCACAAATATCTGAGGAAATATTTGAGATGAGCAAGTAATTACCAGTCTAGTAAGTAAGGATTTGTAGCTATAAAGCTTTGCTTATGCTAGTCTTAATATGGTGAGAACTAGTTCACTTCCATCTAATAAGCATTAGAAAAAAAATTTGGAATTTAGTGGGGCAGAGTAGAAACTCAGGAAATAACAGAAGTAATAAAGTAAATATCACAAAAGTCCACAGCAAAAATACTGATGAAAGATAACATTTTTTAAAAGGAGCAAAGAATATTTTAAACAATGAGAAAAGCCAGCAACTTGTTTAGTTTGCTATTGCCATGTAACAAATTACCACAAAGTTATTGGCATGAAATGACACTAATTTATTATCTCATGGTTTCTGTGGGTCAGGAGTCTGCGTTAGCTGGGTCCTCTTCTGAGCTTTCACACATGTGGAAACAAACTATCAGCTCAGCTGTGGTTCTCATTTGGAGCTTGGACTCCTCCTCCAACCTCAGTCAGGTTGTTGGCAGCTGAAGTCAGTCTTTTGAGGTCCCAGGACTAAATGTCTTGTTGTTGCTGCTGTTACAATACTAGCTTTCAATTCTTTGCCACTTCATAGTTCACGTTATGGCAGGTTTTGTTTGTTTGTTTGTTTGTTTGTTTGTTTGTTTGTTTGTTTGTTTGTTTGTTTTTGGTGGTGGTGTGGGGAGAGAAAGAGAGAGAGATGCCTTTCCATTCACCAAGCATACAATTTACTATCCTACTGGGAAGAAGTTGTGCAAGGGATGAAATATCATTGAAACATTATTTAACAGAATACCTGAGAAAACTTGAAGACTAAACAAAAATATGTTTATGTTTAACATAACAAAAGGAAAGGGGGAAAAAAAAGAGTTCACTTTTATTATGTTAAGATGAGTTGGGAAGGTGAAGAGGTCACATGTATTGATAGAAATGCAGATGTCAATGTTGTAGCCATGGTACTACAAATTTGCCAATCATCCAGAGGGCAAGTTGAGAAAGAGAAGAGACAATGCAGCCAAAAACATGGGGATTGAAGGTAAAATTAGACGTGAAAGTATAGAGAGATTGTCTCTCTTTGTATCTGTGTGTGTGTGTAAGAACAGGTTATTTGGGAAAGCTGGGATGGCTCAGCGGGTAAAGTGCTCGCTTTGAAGCCCTGAGGAGCGAGGATCGAATCCTGGCCCCGGCCCATGTGGACCCACATGCTGAGCTGGGCTGTGCCCCCAGTTCAGTTCTTGCCGGGACCTATGTGGGAGGCTCCCGGCCCAGTTCCTGCCCTGCGCAGCCCTGTGCTCACCTGTGGAGTGAAACTATATGGAAAACTAATGTCAACTATGCAGACTGCTCTAGGCCCTCCCCCTTCTCTCTGTCTCTCTCTGCCTCTGTTTCTCTCTGTCAAAAATCAATAAAATAAATCTTAAAAAAAAAAAAAAAGAATAGGTTATTTAATGTAGCTAACAATATTGTACTACGACACGTTGTGTAAATATAAACAAGTTTTTTTAATGCTCCGTGACCAGTTTATTCACACTTAAAATGGAAGTAGTAATTACACCCATCTTATTTTTTGTGAAAAGTAAAATAGCACAAAGCACTTAGAATAATGTGGGAGATGTAGAAGGAACTCATTTATTAACTACTATTTGTTTTATTATTATATCTTTGTATCCCTATATTCATCTCAGTATTGCATGTATAAATGTAAATGTAAATTATTATGAAATTATAAGTATATAATGACTAATTAGAATATTTCTTGCCTCTGGATTCTGTTCACAAAGTTCAGAGTAACCAGCCTAATCTGTATTCAAAAAGGTGACAATTGTTATAGAACTCTAAAAATTTACTAAACATCCTTGAATTTTGCATATAAAGTGAGGAAATTTTGACATGTAAAATATGCCTCAATGGAGCTGTTAAAAATCAGCTTAAATGAACAAGTCCTATTTTCAGTGGACACATACCCACTAAACAGGGTGAAGAGGTATCCCCTTATCCAGATTCCAAGCAAACAAAACTAATGGAAGATGAGTGACATTATCAATGCATTTATTTCTCTTGCATACCATTCAGCAATTGTTTAAAATTTCTAAAGGACTGTCTGTGGTTTTTTTTTAAAGTAGGATCTTTAATGATCAGTAATTCCTACAGATTATTAATTTTTGCATAAATAAGTGGGTTCCATACATTTCTGGATCAAAAAGTATTATTTTACAGATATAGCATGATTATCTTCTAAGATGAACTCACTCAAAAATTCAAAATAAGAATCTAATGGAAAATACTAAATCACATGTAGAAATTGAAATGTGGTAGCATGTTACACCAGCTCCTGTGTTCTAACAGTTGGCAATGTTGATGACCATCTAGAGAGTCTGAAGATATTGCCCTTTTCTTTGCATATCAGTTTTACTTAACACTATAGTTGGTGACATTCTCTGGGCCACATATCAAATAAAGATTTATTTAGAGCTCACTTCATGCCAAGAAGGATTTAACGTTGTTGCCCTTAAATTACTAGGCCATAAATTCTATTTTTGAATGACAAGCTTTTGAACCAACTCTATACCAGTGCCATTCTCTGAATAAAATAAAAGCTATAGCAAAAGCTTGAAATGATTTGTTAAGCAATGAATTTGTTCGACACACTGAATTTTTTTGGTTATAGTAAACATTCCTGAAATATATTTCTATTTCTATGAAAAATGCAAACTCTAGCCATTTATTCCTCAAGCATTACATCACACTTAATATTTTTTTCCCCAAACTAGGAGATGTAGTAAAGTATAATAGCAGCATAAACTACAGTTTAGAAATTCAATTTTGAGATAAGCATTAACTGGTCACAAGCAGAACCTCACCAATAATTGGCTCTATGAGACTGGACAAGCTACTAAACCTTTTGAGTCTCTTTGTCATATACTGTTTGCAATAACCATAAAACCTAATTTACAGGATTATTATAGTCATTAATAGAAAAATGAAACCTAATATAAAGCACTTCATATATGGCATGGTACAAAATAAGTGCTCAATTAGTGTTAGCTTTGATAATGATGGCAAAAATTAAGAAATGAATCAGATATAGTCCCCATTTCCAACCCAGTGTTATGGCAAAAATTGCATTTAAATGACTACAGAATTACTTCTCTTTTTCTATATCAGCTCATCAACTGTCTAAATTACAAAAAATAATCTGAGATTTGATAACGTTTCCAAATGCTGAAGAAATATGGAAAACCAATTTTAGACTTATTACAGCGTTTATTCTGGGCATTTTCACCAGATGATCTCTTTCAACTTTTCAGTCAAAGCTTTAACTGTAAGATGATAAAAAAAAAAGATCAGCATGGTGATGGCAGAAGTCTAAAACATCATGTGTTCTAAATAAGTTTTTGGCATAATATGGGGGAAAAAAAGAAGGAAGGAAAAGAGAATGTTAGGGGTAAGGTGACACATTATCATCATTATTCTTTCATCCATTTTCACTCACTTGGATATAATGTACTCCTGACATGTAAAGGGATGGCCAATTTAATCATTGGTGTTATCAAAACAATTTAAAATAATAAAAATAAATAAATAAAATAATCAGATTACTTTTTGCTTTGACTTGAAATTTCATTTTAGCATGATTCTCACAGCTGTTATAAATAATTCATAAGATAAAGTGTTACTTTCCACATGACAGCCAAAACCTCATATGTATAAACAGATATACCTACACCATCCTAAGTGGTAAATTCAGGTACATAGAGAGAAGTTTAAAATTTCTGAGTTTGGATAAGGGTTATCTATTCTAATTCTTGTAGGTACGTATGAGGTGCTCAAATATGAAATAGAACCAAACCCATACTCCTCTTTAAAATCATTTTGGATTTAATTATTTCTTTTTTCCTTGATTTTGCTACCCAGAGATGATTATTTTTGTTTCAGCAACTGAAAAACTCAGGTCCTCAAGCCTATGAGAAGGTGTGGAATCCAAAGAACAAGTAGAAAGACTGATCATTGATAGAGGAGAAACTAAGTGAGGGAATAACATTTAAGTTAAGTACAGAAACATTTGCATATTTATGTTAAGGAATTCTTCTATGACGATCTATCTCTCTTTTTCTCTGAAATTGCATCTCAGTATCATGAAGCTGCATTATCATGCATCTGAAGAAAACCAGGTCCTGCATGTTTCATCGATTCACTCATTTTGTAAATAATTATGGTGTATCAGGTACTGCACTAATTGCTGGAGATAGAGAAATGTATAGTAGGTACTTGACATCTTGTAGGAAAGACTGACATTAAAGAAATCATCACATAAATAGATAAAGATTCTGTCTGTTTATAACAGGGTGCACGCAAGGATTTTTTGAGTAAGTAGAACTTCAAGTGAGGCATGAAGATGGGATGGTAATCACCAGTCTAGAAGTAGAGAGAAGGGTGCTCTGGCCGAGGGATTCATATGTAAAGACTGCAAGGTATAGAAGATCCTGACAAATTCAGTGAAGGAAAAGATGCCAACACTACAGTAGGCAGGTAGAGGAGGGTGCATAAGCAAAAAAAGGTGAGTTTGTGGTGTTTTTAGAGCATGTTCAACTCGAAAAGGAATGTTAAAGGCTGGAACTTCATCCTAATGTCATCAAGAAGTAATTAGGCTCTTACTTGTCTCATATAACAGCAATCCCAGGACATGGGCAACAGCACAGTAATGGCACTACACATGCAAGCTCTTCTGTTTTCCATCCAGCCACTTTGAGTATGTAGGTTTTATCTTCATATCTCATGGTCAAGAATAGGTGCTCCATTCCAATACTGACACCCTACAAACAGGCAAGCCAAGCAAAGGAACCAGATGGCCAAAGGAAACCTCTTTTACTCAGGAGAAAATCCTTCCGCATTAATTTCACTCTAAACTCATTCATCAGAAGCACTGGCAAGGTAGGCAGGGAAATCGAATTACTTACGTCTCCAGACTTTGTGGCAAAAGAAACAAAAGAAGGAGAAACAAGAGGCTTTGTGCATCATCTGCCACTATCATTCCTTTCTCTATTTAACGTCCTTTCCTCCCATGACGACACTTGATGTTCAACAACAGCATTACCTCTCCTCTAAGGGAGGCACTTCCAACGTTTCATCTCAGAGTTCATTCAGCTCAAATCCAGGGTCTTTTTATTATGTATAGTTGTCTCAATCAGGTCAAGACCCCACTCCTGAAGGATCCCTTGACCTTTTGGGTCCAACAGATGGATCAGGTAGTAGAGGTCATATAGGTCAAGTTGTTGAGGCTTTTTTTTCCCCCCTATAAACATATGTGTCTCTATGGATGAATATTTCTTCAGCATCCACCCATAGCATTTTCTTATCAATTTGCCTTCTGAAACCAGAAATGATTTTAGAAACACATTTCCTTGTCTTCTTTTAATACCTCCTCCTCTCCCTATGTTGACAGCTGAAATGACTTTCAGCTACTCGCCTCGCCTTCCATATGTCTGTGATTTAATTATAATTCATACAGCAGGGAGGATAGTAAATCACAGAGGTCTGTCAGAGCATGCTGGCTCGGCATGGGGACTTCCCATGTTCATCTTTTCTCTCACTTCAAATTTATATTAATGACCATCTTTCCTCAGGAAGTTTCCTGAAGTAGTGTTGGCCACCAAGAATAGAAGATAAATAAACTATGTCTTTCCTGAATCAGGGAAAGATTACTGTTAAACTGCCTGAATGCAAACTTTAGAAGTTCCATTCAGTCCTCACAGGACAAGGTCTTTTCTGTTTCATAAACTAATCGCATGTATCTTGTCCATCTTGTCCTGCATGAGCACAGATGTGTTAGCTCTCCCACGGCAAACATGGCAGTTCAGAAAAGGAACAACTTGGCATGAAACAAACCAACTAAAAATAAATGGACAGGAAAGTCACTGAGGACAAACATTTTAAGAGCCAGAGAATTTCTTTGAATCAAATTATATGTAATAGAACATGAGAAAAGGCATTTGTGTTTAGATCAAATAGAATGTGTAGCACATTTAGACGGGGGTGGGGTGGGGGGCAGACCTTATTTTATTAAGATAAATAGCATATACTAAGAGGTTCCACTTACCTGATTTCTCTCACTTACCAAATTTGTGACTCTAATGGGGCAAATCTATTTCACATCCATGCTTAATGCACCTGTTCATGATTTTATGAACAATGAAGAGATTTGTTAGAAATAAGCAGATTCATACCCCAGAATAGGGAGGATATAGAGCTAGCTATTCTAAGCGTGTGTATACATGGGTGGGTAAGGAATAGCTACCTATACAAACTTTAATCACCTGAAGAGCCCTGAGTGTCTTGGGTCAGTGTGACCACAAGAACATTCTCAATTGATTTGTTTTCCCCTCCATGTTCTCCTGACACTATTGTGTGTCCCACATGATTGGTGCCCTAGAAAATCAGCTCTGTGATTATGTTTTTGTGCTGTCTGGGCCTTCACTGTCAGTTTTGTACTGAAGAATTTTCTCAGATCTTACCTGTTATGAAGGTCTATTTGCCAGTTGCTCTTCATAACCTGGCAGTTGTTACTGAGAAATGTGGGTCTTGGTCTCTGTCTTTCGGTGTCTTTGCGCCTCTGCCTCGTCCCTTTCGCTCCCCCGAATATGCTGTCTATGTCTGGGCACCGGGTTTCTGCTGCACTGTGAGGAAGGAAGGAGAATTAAAATTCTTTGAGTCGGTGAAATAGCCACTTCTAATTAAGACCAGACTTGACCGGGTTTTACCCTTAAATAGACTTGCACATGTTATGATTTTTTCTGTTAAAACCCATTAAACGTTCATACTCATGATTTTAGAACACTTTCAGAAATGTTTGGTTTTTATTTTAAGTATCCAATAAAGATATGTTACACATTACTTATGAAAAGACATTTCTCACTCCTAGAAAAAACTGCAAAAATTAAGAGCCTCATAAATATTAATATTTAATATAAATATTAAATATTAAAGCTCACTAATGTCTATTAACTTGAATTAAGAAAAGGTAACAAATGTGGTTGAAATAAGTATAAAATTATGAGCATTTAATTTTTCTTATATCATGAGAGTTGGATTTTGTGAGAAAAAGACTGACTATTCCAAAAATTAAAACATATGTTAGGATAAATTAGGCTCCTTAAATTATAACAACAAACAACTGAGTTTTAAAACATAGGTTTATTCCTTTTTGTTTGATTTTAAATTTTTTTACTTACTTTTTAAAACAACTTTCAGCTCTTTCAACACGTAACATTTTTATAGATTTAAAGTATACATCTTGATGTTTCAATATATGTATACATTGAAATAACATCACTACAAACCAACTTATCCATCACCTCTGCATTGTGTGTATTTGTGTGTGTAGAAGATTTAGATTTATCCTCTTAGCAAATTTCAAGTGTACAAGATAGTATTGCTTTTTTCCAATTTCAGTTGATATCTGATATCATTTTATATTAGTTTCAGCTGTAAAGCATAATGCATAGACATTTATACAAGTTATGGAACGATTTCCCCATTTAGACTAGTACCCACCTGGCACTATGCATAGTTATTACAACATCATTGACAGTATTCCCTACTCTATACTTTACATCCCGTGACTAATTTTTAACTAACTACCAATTTCTATTTCTTAATCCCTTCATATTTTTTCACCAAGTTCCTCATTCCCCTGCTATCAGGTAACCATCAGTTGGCTCTCTGTATCTATGAGTCTTTTTGTTTTGCACTTTGGATTCCACATGTGAGATCATATAGTATTTGTCTTTCTCAGTCTGGCTTATTTCACTTAGCAGAATACTCTCTAGGAAGGTCTATCCATGTTGTTGCAAAAGGTAAGATGTCATTATTTTTTTAATGACTGAGTAATACGTCACTGAACTCTTATGTATGCACCATAGTTTCTTTATCTGATCATCTATTGGTGGGCTCTTTGGTTGCTTCCACTGCTTGGCTATTGCAAATAGTGCTGCAATGAACATAGCACTGTGCTTTGGATTTCTTCACATAAATACCCAGAAGTGGTATTTATGGACCCAGAAGTGCTGGGTTGTATAGTAGCTGTTCCAGGTTTCGTTTTTTGAAGAACCTCCATCCTGTTTTTTGTAGTGGCTGCACCCATTTGCAATCCCACCAACAGTACATAAAGGTTTCCTTTTCTCCACATCCTCGCCAAAACTTGTTTGTTGATTTATTGATGATTAGCATTATGACAGGTGGAGGGTGATATTTCCCTGTGGTTTTAACTTGCATTTCTCTGATCATTAGTGATGCTGAGCACATTTCCCACATCTACCGGCCATCTGTATGGTACAGTATTGTGAACTATAGTCTCCACGCTGTACAGTACATCTCCAGAAGTCTTTCATCTTATGTAAACTGAAACGCTGTGCCCTTTGACTGATATCTCTTCACTTCTTTCTCCTCCTGCCCCTGCCAATCACCACTCCACTCTTTGCTTCTATTTTGAGTTCCATGCATAAAGGAGATTGTGTGGTATTTGTCTTTCTGTGTATGGCAGATTTCTCTTAGCATAAGCTCCGATAGGCTCAACCATATTTATTCATAAAATATAGCTTTTATAACTGAAGCTCTTTGATCACCTTTTTTTCCAAATAGAGAAACAATCATGAACCCTGTTTAAAGAGCAAATGTTGAAGATTGCTAGGACTTAATTGGTATGGTCCAGAATAACATTCTCAATGCTTTTCTATTAAACTATTTAAAGGAGAGAATAAGAGCATACCCTGTAGCTTCTTGGTCACAACCGGTCACAGTGTCACTTATCTTTGCTACTTCAATTGTGTATTAAAATTTTATATACATTTTGTATAATATTTTACAATAGTATATGTATTTGCTTTAGTAATAAAACATTTTAAATTATTTAATATCAATAAAGCAAATAAAAATAAAACCTAATCAAATTTCTACCTTTCATGCTAATATTTTCTTATATCAAATCTTATTAATTTTGGAAGCCTTCACACATGTGTCCTAGATGTAATACATCTGATGGGATTCATATACTTCAGGGTCCAAAGAGTTTTCTTCATGTACCTATAACATGCTTTTACATAATTTGGGAGTGCTTCCGGATGAGACACTTGAAATTAGAGAGGAATACTCTGCTTGACTTTCCATTGAAGTTTGAATAGGAATTGGCCAGAAAATTAAGTGAGGAAAGGGCATCTGGGATGTAAAAGTGCCAAGAGATGTGGGACCATAATGTTATATCAAAGGTTGACTCAAAGGAGGCAGAAAAGGCTACACAGGCAGAAACCACACTGTAGCAGGTACCTTGCTCAAGGCTTTGGGCTTTGTCCTTTCGTCGGAGCAGAGAACCGCTGAAACATTTCATGAAGGGGATTCCATGATATTACGTTTTGAATCATTTTTCAGTAGCTGTATAGAGGTGTATCTGAGGCTGCATTTATCCAGGTACGAAAGGTGGACCAACTCCTTCCATGGTTCCACTAAGGCCAGCGTCCTACGGCCCTATAATGACAAGGGCCTCGGCGGGCCTGGTGTTTGCCTACCTATCCCAGTGACCAGCTGACGCTTCCCCTCCAACCGGCCCTCGGATCCGCTGTTCTAGTCACACCGAAGTGCATGGTGCTTGCACAGTGATTCTCCCCTTTCCCCTTGTTTCCTTGAGGAGTCTGGTTCCCGGCCCCAATCCTGCATGTGATGGTTCAGGTCCAGTTGCGGGCAGTTGCAAGGTGTTGCCTGGCCGGCCTCACGGCGGGAAGCTGCCCTCCTTACACCTGACATGGTGCCCAGACAGCCCAGGGCCATCTCTGGAGGGAGCATCAGCCAGCCTCCCTCGCTCCTCCAAATCTGACACACACACACGCTCACACACATGCATGTGCGCACACACACATCGCTGTCTTCCCGGCCTCCAGGCCTCCACATGGAGCTCTCGTAGAGGGGGTGGGTGGCTCAGCTGAGCAGTTGTAGGCACCTCTGACAGCATCTTCGTAGGGAGCCTTGACTAAAAGCTGTTCTCAGTTCTGACTCAGTACTTTCCCACTCTGAGTCCTTGCCCCTCCCCACCCCACCCTCAGCCCTCCGGGTCCATAAAAACACAGGAACCTTAGGGGGGCCTCCTAAGCAGCGATGCCCTTGTACTGACCCTCCCCTGCACACCATGGAGCCTGAGGGCACTGGCACCTCTTTTGGCCTGTTGCTTGTACAAGGACAGGAAGTGAAATGAGCCTCAAACGTTGTTAGCTCCAGGTTCCTGGTCCTGACTGACCACCTGACACTGACACTCCTTCCAGGATTAGAGAAGTCCTTTATACGCTGCAAGACACCATGAAGTGTTTAGAGGCTTCTCTCCTGTGACTCACAGGAAATTGAACTAATCCCTATATTATAAATGTATTTTGTCCTACACATACCTCTACACACATGTTAGCAGTCTCATTTGGCTTTCAAGTTCTGTACTCTTTTGGCTCTTTTGATTCTTTTTGCCTGAGGGACCAGAAAGCATTTGAAGAGATAGACTATTATACTCATTTTTCCCATCTAAATGACAATGTATGGCACAGGTTAGGTGAAGAATACAAATGTTCAATGAGCCAATCCTATCAAAATCTAGTGAAAATTTAACATTCACTTCTTACAAAGATGTATATGCTTTGCTTTGCCTCATATAATTTTACAAAGATACTTAGGATCTGAAAATATTGTAATGTAACACCAAATCTTATACATATACCATAAAATGAGATGTTTAAAAGAATAATTTCCTAAATAACTGAATGCCATTTCCTTTTATTCATTTTAAGAATTTGTTCAGTGGATGCCATTCAATTTTATTGTCTAATTCCTTATATCCTTCATCATTTTTTATAACTCACTGATATGTATTTAATCATCAATTTCCATTCACATTTACGTTCTCACATAAATACAGCAGAAAATGTTCTTTGCAGTTTAAAGTATCTTCATTCCTAAACTGTCTGCAAATATTCCAATTCTTGATGTTGTTATAATGGAAGGGATGTTATTACTAAAATACAATATTTATGCCATGTAGATACAAAATGAAATGAATATCATTTACTCATAAGAATGATATATAATTTCTGTTCTGAAAACACCCTTTCAAGTATTAAAATGTCACGACACTTAAACTTTTGCAAAACTAGTCACTTAAATGACAGCATTATATTAAACTGATGTGGATGTTAAGTAAAATTCTCATTTGACTGTAGAATTACTAGGAGAATAATAGTAAGAAAACACCTTTGGTAAAGAGGAAATTCTCTTTGTGAGGGGACAGAGTGGTAGGTCAAGAAGCGAACGGATGGAATTTCTGGGGAGCAGGTGACCAGTCTCCTTCTGGAAGGATTTCTTCTATTGTTGCTAATGAAGGCCTCAATGGAAAAAGGGAGGAACCAAACTCTTTCACAGTGTTTTCAGAATTAGTCCAGAGGAAAGATGTCTCTCCTTGTCATATGCAGGGTCACACATTGGCCAGAGAATAGATGCAGAAAGAAGGTGGCTAACTATTCTATTTGAAAAATCATCTTGTCTTGTCATTCGATAGAATCGATTATTCTTCTAATGATGATATCAGTTCATGTGTTGTTAGCCATCACTTCTTGTTCTGAGCAGTTCAAATTCTTTCCTAGTTCATTTTCTGCCACCTGGTTTTTTTTTTAATAGACCTTAGAAATGTAAAGTTACTTTTGTTTTCTTTTGGAGACGTATAATGATTATATGGTGTAATGTAAAAGGCCTGGACTCGGGTAGTTGCTTTGAGTAGGATATAGCAGATAATGGGAAGCCATTGCATCTACTAAATACAAACAGATACTTTAAAAGTTTTGAAGAAAGAGAATCACATGAGCTCATTGGTTACAAACATGGAATTGGTGTGGGTGCAAAGAAGCTTAGATGAACTAAAGTTCTAGACAGGGACAAGCACTCCCCGTTTAGCTGAGATGGCTGGTCGTGTTCTCGCCCAGGGAACTTTCTCTCTGTCTGGTCTAGACAGGGGATCTGGTTCTCTGCCCTTGGTGGAAATTTTCCACCAGAGGGAAAATAGAAAACAATGGAGCTTGACTCGTAGCTCAAGGGATTTCCAGCCTGAAGAATGCAAAACTCAGCTTGTTTTTCCCACTATATTTTGCTAGACGCTCAGTCACGCATGAATGTGAGATTCTAGAAAGACAGAACGAAATCTATTGTTTTTAATGCGTAACAGACTGAACTCCACAAAATGTCACCCAGGCAGCATCTGCCAGATGTTTAAGCTGAACAGGAGAACTGGGTAGAAGAGCTTACCTCAAAACACCAGAAGGGATAATCTTCAGGCCTGATGAGAGACAGACATACACAGAGATGAACATATTTCAGGAGAAGCCATATGGAAAAACAAACAAATAAACAAGCAAACAAACAACACACAGGATATCCCAGGGTCTCATAGTACTAGAAACAATATTGTTTTGGTTCCCTATGTGTCCATTAACTTTTAAATTTCTCCAGATGTTATTTATTCAAATATTTTTCTGCATCTTCTCACCATTTGTAGGATTCCGATTATAGACAGATTTTTTTTATGTGTCACTATTTCTATTTTATTTTTAGCCTTTTATTTTTCTGTGTTCAAATTTGCATAGTTTATAAAATCAAGCTCATTATCTGTTGTTTTCTTTAGTGTCAAATCATTCTTAAGCCTATTCATGGACTTTTCATTTCAATTACTATATTATTGAAAGTGTTGCATTTGATTATTGTACATTTTCTTCCACAGCTTTGCCTCTATATACTTATATGGATAAATTTATTGTGTTAGTATTATTGAATATGTATTTTGGTCATTGTTTTTAAATTTATATGTTAATTCTAGTATGTCTTTTACATGTGATCCTACTTTTTTCATCTGCTTCTTCCCACCTGCTTTTAAACTTCTTGATCTTCCATTTTTCTCAATGAATGCCTCACATTCTGAATTTTGAGTTGTTTATTAGTAGATTTCATTTTCTTTCTTTGAGTATCACTTTATTCTGTTTTTCCAAAAGTTAATTATTTGTAAATGGCTTGATTATTGCTATTTTAAAGCATTTTTAGAGCTTATTCTAGGGTCTGTTTAACCCCACTGCTGAGGCGTGGTCCTTATGGCAACTTGCTGGAATGCCCTAAATGCCCTGATATTTTTAGTAAGATTATTATTTTTTGTCCTTGTCCTTCAAAATTTAAATATTGTTTAGCATTGGGTAAAATATGAAAATTTTTCTGCTTACAGTTCACCAGTAATTCTTTGTCTGGCCTTGTGGAGTTTTTAGCTTTGGCATGAAGAGTTTAAGTATTCAACAGTAGTACCACATACCTTGAACATTTTGAGAGTTCTTACCCTGTATCGTTCCATAGGCTCTGAGATTCTATTCCAGAAAATCAAGGCACCTTCCCCTACTTAATTAAGGGAGTGGCCATATTTCCCCACATTCCCCTTTATGTGCAGCAGTCCGGGAGTACACCGAGGCTGGAAGCTGGGTTCATCATGTGCTCACCTCTCATTCCCCTGTTCTCCGTGATCCATGCTCTGTACTGCTTGTTAGCAATGTCTGAAACTGTTGTCTCATATACTGTGTCCAGTTTATATTTGCATATAGTGTACGGGCAAATTCAATGCAAGATAAAGCCAAAAGTGGAATTTTTATTTTTAAAAAATTGTTTACACCTGCTTTCTCTCAAAATCATTATTAGTTCAGTTACTCTACATAAATTTAAAAAAAATTTTTTTTTAATTTTAATGACCAGAATTTTTATGTAAGTCATTGGAACATTCAACTTTTTGTATTCATCACAACTAATTTGTGCTCCATAAGTTTCTTAATTTGACAAGAGCCATGTTATCCACCCAACACTATTCTACCAAAAGTTTTTTTCATGATAGCAACTCAAAAATAAATAGGTATGCTTTTTAATTGAGTTCAAAATACCATTTACAATAATGCCAAGTATTTTATTTTCAGACAACTAAAATTCTTCAAGTGTTACTAGGATTCCAAGAGGCATTTGAAAAAAAATCAAATTATTATGAATTATTAATTTTTTTGGAAATATCTAATGACACTATATCATTTAACTGCTTATAAAGTCTCTCTTTATTAATAAAACAAAAAGAACAAACACTTTTTATTTCTTCATGAGACAACTTGGAATCCAAAATATCAAAATCAGTTTAGATATGCAGTCACTTGATTTAAATGAAAAGGCATGCATCATAAAATAAAATGTAAATGCCACCTTCTGAATCTCTACATGTTAATTTGTCATCTTCTACGACATCTTGTTAAAGTAGCTACTAATTTTGAAGTAGGTGCTGATGTTTTTGCAGCAGGGTTGTTTCTGATGATTTTCATGCCATTGGTGATATTACCATAAACTCCACAGTGCAGAGTAAATTCAACATCTATTTTGTGCATGTTATGAATTTGTCATCTGCTTTCTTGAAAAAAAATGAATATTCCATTATTTTTTTATATCTGTGCTTATTGTTGTATTTTTGATATTCAATTTCTTTTTTATTAATCATTTGCTTTTTTGATCATTGTTTCTGAAAGACTTTGTTGCAAAAATATGTAAGCATTATTAATAAATAAATAATCACTGCCAAACAAGGTACACCACTGGACATGACAGGAGCTTCTAGATACCCTGCGGGTTTCTTGCTGACCTCCTCAGCCTCTGTTTCTGCACGTGATTCCTATATTCTTCATCTCTGATTTTCCACCTTTTCCATTGACAACACTGACTTGAAGGCTCGGTTTCTCTTAAGGGTGAAGGTGTCAGATATGTGAAGATGCTGATAACTCAAACATCTGATGGGGAATAGTACTGGTGGGGAATAGTATTTCCTCTGTGGCTGCAAGTCTAGAAGGAGTTTGCCATAATCATTACTGCCTGAATATGCTATGGGCTTCTCTTTCTTTCTTGTATAAAATACTGCCTCCTATCTAGAAGGGGAGGTTTAGGTTAGATTGCATATATGAAAAGATAGCTGAGTCATGAAAATGACTACTGGTCATTTTTTAGATGACAAAGAGTAAACTCCATTTATGTGAGTTTTAATTATAATATTGTAGGCTAAAATTAAAAATCTAGAATAAGTTAGCAAAAAAGATGGAATACCAATGCAACAGGACTGTGTGGGAACTTTCCAGGGCAAAGGAGACACAGAATCACCCTGACTCGTAGAAGCCCCCCTGCGTTCCCACAGTGTCTCTTAGTCAGTTGTTTGAATTGCTTTCTTGAGGTGTGTTATTTAACTTTCATATGCTTTCCCCTCTGAACAGGGAAAGCAGGGACTCTGTTATTTGCTGCTATGGGGCTAAGAATTAACAGAATACTTAAATTACCCTAAATTCTTAATTAATGTTTATTGAATATTGTGGAAATACAGCAAAACTTACATAGTCTCAACATTCATGAGGAGAATATGAAGTTCTGAAAAATTGTTTGATTAACAGTATCAACTATAGAATATAAAAATACAGTCCAATTTTCATTTCAAATGAGTCCTGAACAAGCACAAATGCAAATTTAAAAATTAATTCAACTAAGTTATTTTAGCATGCATAAAATTATTTTAGGTGAAAGGAAGAAAATAATGACAAAACATATAGTCCTTAATAGTTGGGATCAAATATGTGACATGTAATTTGACAAATACGTACATATAATTAGTGCTGTGTATTTTAAAAATATCCACGGTGGAGTAAAGTCATTAGAGAGATCTTCACAGTAGGAGACTTGAGCTGGAATTTATGAGAGAAGTATTTTAAAAAGATACTCTGAGTGCTGCAGGGACAGCATGTGGAAAATGTTCAGCTGGGACTGAGCCTGCCAAGTGCAGGAGACATTGATAGAATAGTTGAGCTGAAGTAAAGCTTTTTTTGTAAGAGAATAGTCGCAGGAAAGTAATTTATCAGGTTGTAAATGCTCTTGAAAGGCAAGTTTGCAATTCTAGACTCCCAACTTGTTGAAAGCCATGGAAGCAATATAAAGAAAGAATAAAAATTCTAAAAATAGTTTCAGAATAAATTTGAGAAAAGCGTTATTAAATTTGAACTGGGTAAAGTATTCTTTCAATTGTACATGTCAGAAAACTAGGCTCAAACTGGCTTAAGGAGTAAGTGAATTTATTAGGTTATTGCAAATGGGAAATCTAGAGATAGAGCTGTCCACAGGCATATAATAAAGAATTTAACTCCAGTTCTCTGACATTCTGTGCCTCATTATGTTGGCTTGTCTTTTTAATTGTGTGGTTATATTCATGGTTACAACAGGGCAACATTAGTAGCTGATGTTATGAGGTTTCTAGTTTTTATCTAAATATTGAACTTTACATAAATTGGTCTAACCTGAGCCAATAGCTGTAGATGTGAGCAGTTAGGGACTGACTGGCTTAGGACCATGTAATAATCTATCCCTAAATATAACACTTTGGCAAAAGATGAGATTTCATCTATTGACTTGCAAAAATCAGAGTCCCTTTCAAAACCACGAAGTTACACCATAAAAGTAAGTCTTGGTACTGATGTAAAGAAGAGAATAGAAGCAGTCATATCCACCTCTTACATATGCAGTGAGAAGCAGGATAAATTCTAGATAATCTTATTGTGCTAGTGATTACAGTTTATATTCATAAGTTATTAAAATTGCAAAAAAATACTCAACAATCTTTCAGTTTTGAAACCATGATTTTACAATAAAGATGAGTAAAAAGTAAAATTCATCTTAGTAGTTGCTGAACTTTTATGCATATGAGAAATTAGCTATTTTCTGAACCATGACATAAATTATAATTTCACTGCAGTGAAATAAAAGTCACTGCATAGTCACTAAAACACCAAAGTATACTTTCCCCATATGACCCAGTGCTAGAGTATACTAATAGGGTCTTTTTGTTTTTTTTTAGTACTACAAGGAGTCTTTTAAAACTTTGTTCATCTGCTGCATGTTTCAACAAAAATTCAATTAGAACATGGAATGGGAAGAAAATGTGTGAGTTAGTTAATAGTACATGGTAGACATACTGATGTGTGACCTCCCTGAATTCATCCAAAAACCTTATGAGTTATTGCAAAGGAGGTAACTAATGCATAGGAAGGCTAAATCATTTGGCACAGGCCACACAAATTAGCAAGTGGTAAAACCAGGCTATTAAGCAAAATAGAATAACTGATAAGGCAATTCCTACCTTACTTTGTTGCTTAGATTTATTAACTTCTAAGATTGTCAATAGATACATTCAAACTCTGTCTAGTCAGTCTAGCTAATTTCCTCATAAAGGATTTCTAGATGATTGTCCTTTCGATCTACTTCTCGATAAGTATCTGAGTAAGCATGACCATTGGTGAAGACATCACCTTAGAATAGCTTGTCCTGTGGACAGATCTGATCTTGTGTGTCATTAATAGAATGGTATTAGAATTGTTCTTTCTAGGCATCGATACTTCCATAGCTTTTCCCATGGCTTTTTTAATGAATCTCAGAATTCAACCAACTTCTTTGCTTCACAATAAGAAAGATGAAAATGCCAACATTTGCTAAGAATAATAAGATCCTGATTAATAGTCACAACAAGGATTAAATAATATATATATATATATATATATATATATATATATATATATATATATATATATATATATATAAGCAAATTTAGACAAGGTTACATAGATGAGGGAGTAATATTAAATTGGGAAGAAACAGGGAAGGAAAAAGTTTACCACATAGGTAGGAAATCTTTATTCTTTTCTCTGCTTTGCAATGATTTATGTTGGGGATACAACAGGAAGAAACATTGGGCTATCTGTCTTTTATATTTAACTGTCAAAGTCATACTATAGGAATCATTTTCTTCATTTAAGGTTTCGTGTTTCTTTCTACTTTGCGTATATTGCTTAGACCTCCAAAATCTGTCTTTTACACCTCTTTCAAAACAAGTTTTCGTAGAGTGCTATTTTATAACAATTTCTTTTTTGTGAACTTATTAACTGGGGCATTGTTTTTTAATTATGAAAGTTTTAACAAATTAGTTTTTTCTCACTTATACCCCTTGTGAGGACTGTAGAATCCTGTGGTACCCTCCCTGTTTTTCTACGGATGGGTTTTCTTCCAGTTGCTAAGTGGAAACACAAAAAGGCTCTCTGACTAACAGGGATACCTAATCATCCCTGGCGATCGAAGGCTTTGTAAATGTCAGTGCACTTCTCGCAAGTTCCAGCTGCTAAGACAACTATGATGACTCTGCTTAAGTGCGAAGTTTTTCTTTCCTCTGACCTATAAACGATAAGCGTTTGGAAACCAGTGGAGACTTGAAAGCTGGAACTTCCCCCAAGGAAGTTTAATCAAACCCATTCAGTATGTTTATATCTCTGCTGGTTGAACCACATGCTGGGTTACCTTTAAAACCCATAATCTCTCAAAGTGCTTTCTTTCCCTTTTAAAGTTGGTTGAGTAGAAAATTACAGCATTTATTTTTTAATTAAATGATAAAATTATTTCAATTTTCTTCAGTAACTATACATGCAATTCAATACTATATGACATTTTGGCCTAAGATTTGTACTCAAGCAGGTATATTGAGGCATCCTTTTCTAGGATAATGAAGTTTCTATTGTTTTAAAGAACTTATGGGGAAAGCTGGGATGGCTCAGCGGATAAAGCACTTGCTTCAAAGCCCCGAGGACCGAGGATTGAATCCCGGCCCCGGCCCATGTGGACCCACATGCTGAACTGGGGTGTAGACCCAAGTTCAGTTCTTGCCGGGGCCTATGCGGGAGGCTCCCAGCCCAGTTCCTGCTCTGCGCAGCCCTGTGCCCACCTGTGGAGTGAAACTATATAGAAAACTAATGCTATCAACTATGGAGACTGCTCTGGGACCTCCCCCTTCTCTCTATCTCTCTCTGTCTCTGTTTCTCTGTCAAAAATCAATAAAATAAATCTTTAAAAAAAAAAAAGAACTTATGAGCCAAGACTATCCAAGTCAACCTGATGTCCTAGGTCCAAGCTGACGATCAGATAGTTAGTATACAATTGTCAGTCATAACATTTTAAATTAATGCATTAGATGTGCAAATACATCATATTATGAGGAAAGAGATTAGGGAACATAACTTTGCTTTGTTTGGTAAAAATGGATAATTTGAGTGTCTTCTTATGGGGTATCATTAAAACTGGTGTTTATCTTATATCTTGGAGAACTTATGATTCAATGTCACACAGTGAACTGGAAAAATATTAATAACGGTGCAATATGCCCAGAGTCACACTGGTACGATAATCACAGTATAGTCAGCATATAAAGTATCATCTGACTGAGAGCATATTTGATAGGAAAAGAAGGCAGTATAAATAATACTCAGAATAGCTATTGGGGGCAAGTGATACAACAACTTTTTGACATGAGGAAATTTGGGCAGGTGGCTACAATGGCGATTGAGATTGCAGCACTAAGAACAAACTGTAGTTCCGTTTGTTAATGTGATTCTGTTGTGTGGTCTTCCTCTTTCCCTTCATGTCATGAGTGGCTCTGAGAGCAGTAATGGTACTTTTTCAGTATTGGGACGTAAATGGTTATCATTATTATGAGAATCAAACTTCACATTCAGCCTGGACAGTGGCACTGTACTGCCTATATGACTTCTCTATTCCTCTGTCTCCCTAGCTTGACTTTTACTTTTCCTCATAGTCTTTGCCCAGATTAACAGTTTAATTGTTCATATAAAAAAAGAAAAGAAAAAAACTTACCAAAGACCCATCAGTTCTACGGAAAACATCAACAATTTGCTATGCCCTCATATCAATGAATCCCTTGTCTCAAAATCCTCACCTTTAATGTTCCCAATAATCCTAGACTATTGTATCACAATTTGTACCCAATCCTAATCATGTTCTTACATTGAAAGACCCACCTTACTCCACACCTCTGAGTCACCCATCTGATGCACTGCCAACACTTTGTGAGGTAATATTCTTCCTAAACTGGGCTTGCAGTACACTGAGCTTTGTCTTACCAAAGGTTGTATTGGTATCATTTGGTCATTTGGAGAGTCAGATTCTGACAGTTTTTAAGGACTGTGCTTGACAATTATTAGCCTCAATATGCAATTTCACCTGTGTTTCTCATTAATAACATCACTTTTCCTTGTTTCACCTGGAGATACCCAGCCATGTTCTCTTTTATAGGCATAAAGCCCAGTGATACACATCATGAGGCTGAAACCTTTTTTCCTCAAGAGGAAAATGAAAACTTCTGAAACTGTAAATTGTGATAGTTAATATTTCCCCCCATAAATTGCAAGAGATATTACAATCTGTTTCAAAGGTTAATTTCAGAACTTCTGTTCCCTGTATGGCTGAGTAAGCTCCTACTGGATCATTCCTCCCCAAGATAAGTACTAAAAGCTCTGGGAAAAATACAGAAAGCAAGCAGAATCTGGAAGGAAATACACAGTTGTAAGAATAAAAAGGCAACTGGCTGTTTGTATAAAATTGATGGTTTTTAGCTAGAGAACAAGTCAAATTCAGCAAGACACAGATGTGTGGTTATTCCCTTTTCTAATTACTACCTCCGCTTTACATATTATTAAAGTTATGTATCTTAAATCTCATATTAACTCAGTAAATAGCTACCTAGGGAGCTCTTTGATTTTCATCCTCGGAATGTAGACAGGGTGCTTGTATGTTGATAACCCAAAATGTGCCCAGGTCCCTCACTGACATTGAAAATGTTCAAATAGGGGAGGCCGGGATGGCTCAGTGGGTTGGGCGCTCGCTTTGCAGCGCCGGGGACCGAGGATCAAATCCCAGCCCCGGCCTGTGCGGAACCATGTGCTGAACTGGGGAGTTTCCCCCAGTTCAGTTCTCTCTCTGTCTCTGTATCTCTCTCTCTCTCTCTCTCTCTCTCTGTCAAAAACAATAAAAGAATAAACAAAATAAAATAAATAAATAAAAAACATACAAGGAAACCTAAAACTTAAAAAAAAAAAGAAAGAAAGAAAATGTTCAAATATATTTGTCAGTGGACTTTTCCCAGCACCGCTAGTGAAAGCAATTTATAATACATTATATATTAACACAAAAATACCACTGAGAAGGCTTTTTCCTTTCATTTTTATATTTTGCCTAGCAATATAATATGCATTTCAAAGACATCTAACAATTCAAATTTCTGTGACTACCTTTTTGATAACTTACAATACTCATATTTGGGTTTTCTCATTTCTGTATTCTGATCAGTCAGGTTTCCTATATAAATGGAAGATTTCTGTAGATAGCTCCTGTTGCAATTAGTGACAGCTACCCAAACTAATCCAGAAACTGCTCCTGTTGGCACGTCTGTTATAAGCCTGCATTTCCTATGATAACTCCACTAAATTTTTCTCCCATAATTGAAAACATGACAACAAAATGGCTTTGACCATATTACTGCAATGTTTTTTCCCTCTAATACCTGTTTAGTTTCAAGACTGTGGGCAGAAGCAAAGGAAAAAGCTCAAACACCAATGTTTCAGTGGTTTTGGTTTCAAAAAAATTGAATTGTGTGTGCTTCAATGTATCTTAAAATCATAGCCGAGCTATTATTAGCATACATTTCAAAACCAGTGACAGAAAGGTTTAAACATATGAAATTGCCTGAGGGTTAAAGACAGTTCTATGAATCCAGCCACTTACCTACTAATCTGCTGTTGCCTAAAAAAAAAAAAAAAAAAAGAAATGATTTTGATTCTGCTATAAAAACCAATTTTATGAATTGAGAATAACCAGAAAAAAGATTTTGGCCACACATATATGGTTTGCAGCATTCATCCAGCCAAGATTAGACACGCAGAACTATTATGGAAAGAAATACAAGCCAAAAGGATCTAGCGCTGTTTTTGTTTGGGTTTTTTTTCCTAATACACTAAGCTTTGCTCATAGAAAGGGGTAATCTAGTTCTTTGGAGGTTGATATTGCAGAAAAGGGGACTTTCCTCATCCACGGATCGTCTCCTTTGATCACCCTAGTTAAAAAAATAAAATGCACTTACCTAGCAGGCCATGGGGCGGTTCCTCTGAGATCATCATTTGGTGTCCCTTTGTCTGAATAGAGAAGGCACCTTCATACAGATGTAAATTGTTTATTTAGAGATCACTATGATCCCTTCCATTTCACAAACATTGAATTCTTCTTCCTAACCCATGCTTCTTTGCATCACTATTTCACAATTCTAAACGTGGGCAAGGGAATCTGAGTAGGGAGTCTGGGTCATATGCTGGTTCCTACTGTTGGGGAAAGAGGAAAAGCAAGAACGTAGCATTTCTTCTTCTGAGAGAAAGAAAAATCTGCTGTCACCAAACTTCATAATACACGAAATTCTCCACCCACTGGAAGAAATTCAGATACTCAGCAGTCCCTACCCCAAAAGGACAAATGCCAAGTAAGGATGCTAATAAGCTCTGAAATTAATCAAACTTGGGTGTAAATATCAGCTCTGGTACCACTTACGTGTGTTATTCTGAGAAAACTATGTGCCCTCTCTAAACATTAGTTCTTCAACTAGGACAATGGGGAACACATCATGCCTAATTCATGAAATTATAGTTATGATTAAAACAGTGTAAGTCAAGTGTAGCACACAGCATATATACAGCATAATACAGGAAATAATAAATATTAGTGATAATTGCTTATAATGATGACTTAAGGCTCTACTTTTAAGATTTTAGGTGCGTTGTTGGGGATAGTGATAAATGGTAAAAGTGCTTAATGGTCAATGTGCTAAAAGACACACTAATAATTTGGGAAAGTTCCTCCTTAAACTTGGTCCCTTCCATAATAATTATAGTCAAATGAAACAAAAAGACTACTCTATGCAAGGATAGTATAAGATGCTTTAAAATTAACAATAGTTTTATTACTTGCTTAATGTATAAGTAGCAGCATTTGAACGGCTTCTATCACAAAAATTTAGTGATAGATATTGTACTGCTGAGGATGATCTGCCATAGTCAAGATCAGTCCATTTTGACCCATAAAAAAATGCAAACCAAATGACAGCCGCCTTGTAATGGTGGTGGTGGT
Source organism: Craseonycteris thonglongyai (assembly GCA_004027555.1). Classification (NCBI taxonomy): domain Eukaryota; kingdom Metazoa; phylum Chordata; class Mammalia; order Chiroptera; family Craseonycteridae; genus Craseonycteris; species Craseonycteris thonglongyai. Next base: position 25,926 of record PVKE010004880.1, read on the forward strand.
GGTGTGTGCACACATGTACAGCATATTTTCCTTTTATTTTTAAAACAAAATAGTTAAAATTTTCATTAGTAATAATGCCATACATGTATATATACCTAAATAAACATATAACTAATTACTGAACAGATTTTACATATAAAATTAGAATGATACACAAACACACAGATTATTATCATCATTAAATAGGGCTTGCAGGTTGCTTTGCTTGCAGGACTTTGTTGCATTGAATGGAAGACATTTTCTTGAACATATTTGCTAACATTCTTAGTCTGTGCTGCATACAGTGCACTTCAGCTTTGTGTGAATTCAGTCAAGTTTCTTAACCTTTCATGGCATCAGTTTTATTATCTGTAGAAAAAAAATGTAGTCATTGAGATTTATACCTCACAAGCTTGTGCAAATAAGGGTAATTATCCTACTTAAACTACTTAGTCCCTGCTACCTCCTTGCTTGGTAAAAAAATATGTACTGAAAAAGTGATGTCAATCCTTTCTAAATTATAAATTTTATGAACTTGATGACAGCATTGTCTTCATTCTCTCTCCAAATTCTCTATCAAATCTTACTTTTATTATCTACAGGGACACTAGCCTCATATGAATAGTCTCCTGCTACTGATTCCAGTTTCTCGTATTTTTGAATAGTAAATTAAAATATGGAACTGTGGCATACTTTCCATATTGATAATGTTTTCAATTAACACATTTTCCACATGCACTTTTTGAAATGCCCACCTTTATCTCTGATGTTCAAAACAGAATCAAGGAATACATGGCAGTCAATTTAGTTTCTGTCAATGTAAGTAAAATATGCAGTAGGCATATATAAAAGTTCTCATGTGTCCAGGTTTTTGGAATGACACTGTCACCTGTATAAATACAATGATTGCTTCAGTGCAAAATAATGAATATTCTAGAATGGATTGCACTGTACTCTAATTGAATTTTAAAAATTAGTGAAAGATATTGTACTGCTGAAGATGGCATATACTAACTTCTCTACTGAAAACATTATTTCCATTTGCTATTGTTGAGTTTGTTTTTTGTTTGTTTGTTTGTTTATTTTTTAAATAATGCAATAAAAATTCTTCTATATACAAGGGCTGTCAGAAAAAAAAATCCAGCCTTGAATACCTTTGCTTTTCATACTACATGGCTGGATGCTTTCTGGACAACCCTTGTATATCTTTCTTTATACATATATGTGAACTGTATTTAGGGTAGATTTGTAGAAGAAAATTATCAGCTCAATATGTGTACATAACTAAAAGTCACCTGTATTATGACCAATGTCCTTTCAAAAATGATTATTAAAATGTCTTTCTCTTCCAATTATGGCTATGGTGAACTTGTTTGCAGGAGAGCAAACTTACCAGGAAGAATGAGAAAACTAGATACAATTTTTAAAATCCAATCGAAAGCATTGAAGAGAAGGCAGTTAGAGAATTCGGGAAGTCATTTCATGTCTGCGAGGACACCCAGAGGACAGGAAACTGAGGGGCTTTCCCACAGGTTTCAATTGCTTTTCCTCTGGAAATAATACCTGACTCCTCAACAGAAAAAAGCATAATATGTGTTTTATTCCTTCCTAGTGATCATGGTTTTCAGTCAGAATAAGGACCAATGTCCCCAAAACCCATCAGAGAAGAGAATATGGTCTGAATCCAATCTGCCACTTATTAGCTCTTGAGGAATTGGTCAATCTCCTTCAACTCTTGGAATTTCATCTTTCTTCCTTGAAAAATGTGAATAGTAATATCTAACTCACAAATGTATTAGGAAGAAATATGAAATATTAAGCTTTAAAACTTTTCAGCCCAAGAATAGTGGTCACTCAGACACTAATCTCCTTCCTCATCAATTTTCTAATTTTCTTTGACTGTTTAGAATGATTTTAGGTCTTCTGTCTCTCTGCAGGGCAGTGAACTGGACATCATTGCTTTATTATTTCAGTTTCTTAGGGAGGAGATAAGGTAAATGCCTGCCAGGCTTAGTTGCTTTCTCTACAAGAAGTCCGCTTACTCATTCTTAGTGGGAAGTCTGTTTCCTAGGTCAGTAATGGATTCAGTTCCCCCTGGGTTTAGTCAATTGCCACAGTTCTGAGGCAGTTTGGGTCTTTATGTTGGTAGTTCAATTTAGTGCTTTCATGCTCTGATTCCAGGTGGTGAGTTTGCTTGTTTTTACTTTGTAATCTGAGAAAGTGAAGTGAGGAAATAATATACACATCTAGGAAAGTTAAAAAAAAACCATAGGTAATACTCACTTGTGTGCAGCTGGTAATACATGACAGACATTGAGGACATTAGGAAACTTCACGGGTCTTTAAAAATCCCCCTAATTCTTCCCTACCCAGGAAAATATGTGGTCTATGTATCTTGTAAGTCTGTGTCTTCTGCTAAAACCTTTTGGGAGCCAATGGTTTAGGATACCAAAGCAATATGTATCTGTTCTCAAAGAAGCTGAGAGCCTACAAGTGCTACTAGTCTATCCCTAGGCAAGTTATTGTCTTTTGACTTAGTTCCATTTTAAAGAATATCCATGTTGTTGCCTTCTGTATAGAGAAAGTCTTATTGAAGGGCACTCATTCATTGGTGACATTATTTGGTCCAATTTTAGTTGCTGCATCTATAAGCCTGTCACTTTCCTTAATGTGTCCTTGTGATATAATCCTTCCACCCCCAATTCTGTAAAAACATCAGCTTTTTCTGTTCCTTGGAATACCAAATTTTATTCCCACCTTATTCCAGAGAATCACAATAGTTACCATCCTGATTTAAGAAGTCTCGGTCAGAATTCCCATGTTTCATCAGTACATTTGAAATAAAAGTTATTTTCTATTTGAAAATGCACACTGTACATAATGTAAAATAACAATGTTTCAATCACTTTGCTAGTTATAGTTTCTGATATGCTTTTCAAGCTTGTCCAATCCAGGTCCTGCAGGTCGTATGCAGCCCAGGACAACTTTGAATGTGGCCCAACACAAATTTGTAAATTTTCTTAAAACACTATGAGATTATTTTTTTTTAGCTTATCAACTATTGTTAGTGTTAGTATATTTTATGTGTGGCCCAAGACAACTCCTCTTCTTCCAACGTGGCGCAGGGAAGCTAAACGCTTGGACACCCCGGTGAGGGGAAAATAGGTTATCAGATGGGGAGGCCATGGTCTTTTTCAGGTCTTTCCTTTCTTACTCTGCCATAGCATGTGTTTTCACTGTTCATGTTCGAAGCTGCACTTAAGGATTTCTGTTTGTTTCATTATGAAGTGAGGAAATCACTGGGGATGAAATGGCATTATGAAGTCCTATACTGGAGGGTAGAATTCAGACAAAGGAAAAGTAAATATTCCCAAATCAACCCTCTTCTGAACTCTGAAAAATACCTCCCCAAATAAAAGTAGGAATTAGAGTACTGAAATCATGTGAAAATATTCTGAGACAAACTATGAAGAATAATACAGTGTGAATGTTCCTATATATAAGTAAATTAAAGCTTCATTGTCATCTGAGGCCCGGCTGGTTTATTTTTAAGAAGGATAGACACAGGACATGAAAGGACATGGAGAAGCCTAGGTCCCTAGAATTCCAGCACTTCTCCTTATCAGCTACTTGAAAAATACCAGGAGTCTCCATGTCTCTATTACTGGATTTCTGCATCATCTTAGGGTTTTACAAGTAGCTACAATGTAGGGCTGCTTCGTTAATCCATGTAAAATACACAAAACAGTACCTGGCACCTGGTGAGGGTTCAATAACTATTAGATATAATTTAAAGATTTATTTCTATTGTTTTTGACAGAGAGAGATGGGGGGGCAGGGAGGGGGAACGGGGTCCAGAGCAGTCTCCATAGTTGTCCATCATCAGATTCCTACATAGTTTCGCTCCACAGGTGGACTCATGGCTACATAGGGCAGAAACCAGGCCAGGGGCCTCCCACTTGAATTGGGGGCCACACCCCAGTTCAGCATATGGGCCCACAGGGCCAGGGCCGAGATATGATCCTCGGACCCCGGGGCTGCAAGACGAGTGCTCAGCCCACTGAACCATCTGGCATCCCAAATGTTAGATATAATTTAACCAAAAAAAAAAAAAAATGTACTACAGAACATTGTTCAGATCATAGATATTGGTCATTTAAATATGGTTCACATGGTAAAATACTTTGAGATTATTTTTCAAATTGAGATAATGTATGGGGTGGAAGCCGGGATGGCTCAGTGGGCTAAGCGCTCACTTTGCAGCGTCGGGGACAGGGGATCGAATCCTGGGCCTGGCCAGTGCGGAACCATATGCTGAACTGGGAGCTCCCCCAGTTCAGTTCTCTCTCTGTCTCTGTATCTCTCTCTCTCTCTGTCAAAAATAAATAAATAAATAAATAAATATATTTAAAAAAAAGAGATAATGTATGGGAAAGGAAGACATAGGGGAAGGCACAATAAAGATAATACACTGTTATTATTTTGTGTACTTGAATTTCACAAAATTTGTAGTAGTGGTAGTGCTGTGGCTTTTATCTTGTGCACATCTATCATTTTCCTAACACAGTTCTTTTTTCTTTGAAAATGTATAATATACAAATACGGATAATTATATGGATGTCATCAAAACAATTATCATTGCAAAATGATTTATTTCTGTGGCATTTTCTTCCTTCAGAAATAACTATGGAACTATAATGTGTGGGGTATTGTTCTGCCAGGCCTTAGGTTTAAGGAGTGTTCTTATCCAACCTTTCAACAGTATCTGTGCATCTATAATTTCTTTCAAGATTCGTATTTCAGTTGACAATGCCAAAGAAGCTTCATTTTCTCCTGACAAGCGTGTTGTCACACATTTTCTTTTATCATAATGCTCTGATTCATATTCATTTTTGTAAGGCAATGTATTATTACTCATAATGAATTTTAATATATGGACTTGTGTGTGGTGCTGAGCTGTTGATAGCAGTGAGTTTTATTAATATTTAGGGAATAAATAGAAAGCCAAGATATAGGATATCTGTCCCCCTTATTTCTTAGACTCTAAAAGTCTGGAATATTCCATATGATTGTAATAATTTTGAACAAAAGGGAGAAATATTTTTACTACATAAAAGAATAACAGAATATATGCTTTATCTATCTATATATCTATATCTCTCTATAGTTATATATAAACAAGACTTCATGTATATATGTGTCTGTGTATATATGGTATAGATGAAACATACTTCAGAAAGTTGAACAAATAATTTGTTACCTATCCTGATGAGTTTTCACAAAGTGAACATATCTTGTAAAAACCATCCAGATTAGCAAACAGAACCTTACCAGTGGCGTGCAAGTTCCCCTCAAGCTCGCTTCCAAGACTATCAGCATTCCTAGTTCATAATATCATCGATTAATAAGTTTTTCTCAGCAGGTTTTTGTTTTCTTTTCACTCTGAAGCTTCAGCATATATATATACACCCATGCTGGGATAGGACACTGTATGCTCAAGACGCCTCTACTCTCCAGTGTTTCTCTTTCTTTAAGATAACAGCTCTGTTGATTCCCTGATCCCCAGCAGACTTTCTCTGCTGGAGGCAAAACACAGGTGTGCAGTTTCTAGGCCTCCACCCAGAATCAGCAAATGCCCCAGAGAAACACCACCACAAGAAGCCAGGTGACCGCCCCACCATTCCCCCTCCCATGCACCTGTTCCCTGATCTACTCACTATTTCTTGGTAGCTCTTAGACATAGTCAACACTTGATAAATTGAGTTTTTTTCCAGCTTTTCCTGGTTGTTCTTGATGGGAGCATACTCCATCTTACTCAGAAACAGAAAACTAGAATATATGTAACATAATTTTGAGACCTACATTCTGTTTCACAGCTTGAACATTTATTTATGGATATAGTAAAAATCTGCAGTAATATTGAAAATAAAACTAATTTAAAGGGTAAGTGATTAACTCAGCCTTCTCTAAAATTACCTGAAATATTAAGGTAGGAAAGAAAGGCCATTCAAAGGTATTGATTGTGTTTGATTCTTAATTACATAGAAATTAAAATTCTCTTTCTCTTTCAGTGACAAGTAAAATATACATCTATCATATTGTGTTAATAAATGGTATTTCATGGGTGTTTCTCTCTGGGGTTAAGACAGTGCTTCCTAATGATAAGGTGCAGCTATCAGACATAATTTTAATCTGCATACCTATATCAGAGCTTTGGCAGAACCATATTTAATTTTAGCATTCAAAACTTTAAAAAATTATATATCACCTCACACCTGTTAGGATGCCTGTTATCAAAAGGACCAGAAATAAGTATTGGTGATGGTGTGGAGAAAAGGGAACCCTTGTGCACTGTTGGTGGGGATGTAAATTGGTGCAGCCAGTATGGAAAACAATATTTGATTCCACAAAAAAGTTAAAAATAGAAGTATAATATGATCTAGCAAATCTACTTCTGGTTATTTGTCCAAAGAAATCCAATACATTAACTTAAAAATATACATGCACCCCTATGTTCATTGCAGCAACATTTATAATAGCCAGTATATGAACAACCTAAGTGCCCATCAATGAAGAAACGAATAAAGAAAATGAGGTATATATACTGGAATATTATTCAGCTATAACAAAGAATGAACTCTTACCAGTTGTGACAAAATAGACAGACCTTGAGGGCATTCTGCTAAGTGAAATGAGTTAGAGAGAGGAAGACAAATACCGTGTGTTCCCACTTACATTTGGAATCTAAAACTGAAAACAAAAACAAAACCTGAGATTGTAGATACAGAGAACTGACTGGTGGTCACCTGAGGTGAGGATGGTGTAGGGGGCAGTAAATGGAAAAAGGAAGTGGAAAAGGTACAAACTTCCAGTTATAAATAAATAAGCCCTTGGGACATAACGTACAGCATGGCAATTATAGTTAATAATACTATAATAGCATATTTGAAAATTGCTAAGAGCATAGATCTTAGAAGTTCTCATCATAAGAAAAAAAGTCTATAATTACGAGTATGGATGTTAACTAGACTTATTGTGGTGGTCATTTTGTGATATTTATGAATATCAAATGATTATGTTGTACATCTGAAATTAGGATAATTTTTGCCAAGCATACCTTAATAAAGTTATAAATACAAAGGCAGATAAGTAGAAAAAGTCTTAGGTACACTAACATTCTAGGATGCTATTATGGGAACCTGATAATTAGCAGGTAAAGCCATAAAGACCACTCTGTGTTCTAGGCTGAGAAAGAACGTGTCCGGGGTGCCGCTGATGGACTAAGTGCCTCTCAGCTCTGTTCACACTCCTTCGGCGGGCTGTGTACCAGCTGCTCTGGGCCTTTGCCGTAGTTTCTCTCTGGAGCTTGGTTGCTGAAGAGCAGCATAAAGACCTTGCAGGAGGGATAGGTTCAGCACACCTGTTCTGGTGCGGTCCTTGCATAGGCTCCTGAACTGCACATGGCTCCTAGAGCCGTGTGACATCTCCAGCACCTGGCCCTGCCATGGGAGCTCTCCTCCAGCATTCTGCTCCGGCCCCACTCAGCTTCCCCGGGGCCTGCAGTGGGAATGACACCCTAGTGCCAGGCTCTGGACATGTCCGCAGTTCCTCCTGTGATTGGCTGCTACTCTGCTCAGCAGCCTATAGCCCCCTGTGCCTAGACGCTTGTCCTCGAAACCCAGGGACCAACAATCCTGACTTACTCACGGCTGAGGACATCCATGTTATAGGAGACTTCCTATTTTAAATTGGAACATTCTCAGACAAACCATGACAAATGGGTCGCCCTGTGGGCAAATCTCCTTCTCTGGGGACTCTGCCCCTGAGCTGTCCCTGGAATTCCAGGAGGCATACTCCAATCTGCCAGCATGTTACTTGAGTGACTTCCCTGTCATGCCATGGACCACAGCCATGATCTCCCCTAAGGTTCAGATTTCAGACTTGGGGGCTGGAGGGTGCGTCTTCATGGGGCACACTGTCTCAGCCCAAGGCATAGAGGTTGCTCCTCTTATCTGCTACACCTATACTGTTTAGAGCTCGCTTTATTTCTTAGATGGAAAAACATTATTGCTCTAATTTCCTGCTATTATGAAGAAGTCTTTATATGAAGTCTTTCCCACTCGAATTTCTGTTTCTGTTTTCTCTTTGTGCCCTGATGGGTAGTATGGTACGTTCATTTTTTGACTAGTTTAAAGTGCGTCCTGGCACATAGGATGTGCCAAATACATAGCGGTTAATGTATTCGCATATTTATTGTGTTGGTATTAAAATTTCATCAGGACCTCTCACAGAATTAGACAATAGAAATCCATTAATAAAAACATTTTTCATGAAAGGGTAGAAGTTTTTCTTTTTTTAAAATGGAACTGTTTCTATTGTTACTTTTCAAAATAACAGGCTATTGAATATTTTTTGTACCATTTATTTATTTGTTTATTTTTAATTGTTAAATGTATTGGGGTAACATTGGTTAGTAAAAATTACATAGGTTCCAGATGCACAATTTTGCATTACATCATGTGTTTCATTATGTGCTCACCACCCAAAGTTAGTTAGTTATCTTTCTATCACCATGTATTTGAATCACATGAGTTTACACTGGAGAGAATACAAGAAAATAGGGAATATACATTTTTTTTTTCCATCCTAGTACATTCCAGAAGTATCATGGTGCTAAAATTTTGGTCTAAGCCTGAAATAAAATATCCTGCCTGATTATCCTGGAGAATAAAGGATTCAAAATTTTTCAGTTGTTGATAATGCTTTGGGGAATAAAAGGAAGAATAATTGTCCTAATTATTAGAATTTACAGCCTCCCTGGAATAGCTCAGATTTACAGGGCCTGAAATGGGACTGACATTTTCAAAGTGGAAGAGTTAAGTTTAGGACTGGAACCATCAGAGTGGGGCTAGTTACAACATCACAGCATGGAAAACCACCCTAACAGGTAAAGTTTCAGGATTAGAACATTAGAACACAACGAGTCATATGATCAAGGACATTCAATGCTCTGGTTAACTTTTTGCTGCATAGAAGATATACTATGCCTTTTAACATTCATAACGGACCCTGCATTTCTTAACAAGAAAAACTGCATTGATTTTTTTTCCCCCCAGCAAAAGATAAATGGCTCCCTATTGTTTGAGATATTGCAAAAACCTGCTGTTAATTTTGGGAGCCTCTCTTGACTTATTATCACATTCATGGTTCCTCTTCTTGTTTCTGACACTATGACTCTTTTTACACCATTTATTTCCATATCTCAGAGATTACTGTCCTTTGTTGCCCAATGTCTTGACAGCCATTGTTTTATAACTTTGCTCCAGGTTTTCATTAGATCAGGTGAGACAATAAATCTGGTTCTTGTTCTTCAGTCTTACTTGGAAGCTACTAAAGATTTTTGACTATTATCATCAGAGGGCCTGAACTAGGGCAGTAATTATAAATACAGTGGGCTTTCAGTTAACCGACAGCTATGGGGATTGGTAGATACTGGATAAATGTAAGTAGACTCTCAGTTAACCGGCACTATTGCCAAACAAATGAGGTATTATTTCTTCAATTTTTTTTTTGCTGGTTGTTTGAGAGTGCCAGTTACTTGAGTTCCAGTTAACAGAGGGTCTGTTGTACCTTTTAATTGATCAAACTTGATTCCCTTACATTAAGCCACACTCCCACAGAAATATAGCAATGTGTTCTAACTCATATGACTAATGATGGAGAGTTCAGATCAGCTGTAAGGTTTGGATAAACTTCTTTTCAACCAAGTTGTTCTAATAACTGTATTTGAAGCAAATGCTAGACAAAATAGGTACATTTGCACTGACTTCAAGAGGGCCATGAATTCCTCACTGTGGTGATGAAAAAGTGGGTTCAGGGTCCGCTCTCAGCTGAGCCTTGAGACTTGGGAAACCCAAAGTCAGTTATTTTCAGGCGTTCTTAATTGGATGTGGCTCTAATATTCTTGTCATATATTAAAAATCAAAGTCCTGTCTTTTTATTGGTTAGAATTTGTGTGGACATTGTAATGTGGGTATGGGAAGATGAGTTATGGTAGCAGAATTTGGAGAGAAGACTGAAGGAGAACCCAGCCAGCTCTTCAGTGACTTTAAAAACTTAACAAGGAAGTTCTGCTTTATCGGTTAGGGATGTTGGATGCTGATACCGTCTGAGGAGAGAAATTGGAACATCAGACCTGTGTTTTCAAAGATAAATTTGCCACCAATCTCTTCATGTTTATCAGTTCTCTAAGACAAAGTGAGATGTCTTAAAGTTACTTTTCTTCTGAGAAAGGAATAACTTGTCTCATAAATCTTAGCAAATAAAACCCCAAGAAGACAGCTATTTGATAACTGCTTCTGCTAATGCATTTTGCATTTTCCATGTTAAATGTATGTATTGTTAGAAATACCACAAATGCTGTAGGCTATATATTCCAATTAATTTATTTTTTAGGCACCAAAATTTTCCCACAAGTTCACAGCTATCGCAAGGTATTCAATTTGTGGCAAAGTTTCAGGTGGCTACAAGGGTAAGTGAAGCCCAAAACACAATAGTGCCTTTTTGAGAGTTCAACATGCTTTTCTGATTTCATTGTCAAAAACTGAGTAATAGAAGGCTATTATTTGGAAATGAGTACAAAGGAATGCATTGGGGAAGCCTGGGCAAATTCAATTAAAATATTGTATCATACTTAAGGGACAGGAAATATTTAAGAAACGTCTACTTATGTAAACAGTGTGGAACGCATCAGAAACCACTTGATTTTCTTTTTACTTGATGAACTGTACTTGAGTGCTTAGTCTAGTTGGTACTAGATGTGTTTACTGTGTCCTCATGTTTGGGAAATATTCAGTATTCATTTCATCACCTACGACTACATGGAAGATTCTGTGTTGGAAGACCACACCATATGTGTGGAATATGTGATAGCAGTTGTCATAGCAAAGGAAAAAAACTGGAGAAACTAGAGCCCAACGTGACTTAAAGATTTATATTGTTTATAATAAATCTGGAGGTGGTAGATTTCATGATTTCACTTTTTCCTCTTTACTTGTTGGGTCCCCTTTAGGATGAATGAGAGTATACTTGTAGAACTGAGCTTCAGATGCTTCAGCACTGGATTTCTGTTCAATGACTTTGGCAAGTCACTCCATCTCATTTCATATGATTATCATCCTAAAAATTAAAATTGATCTCTGTCCATAGTTGTGCAGAATATATTAGATAGTAGCGTAATAATTGCAAGACATCATGCCTATCCTATAGTGGGTTTTGAAATACACCAGTTAAATCGGATTCAATTTGGATCCTAGGTATGATTAGGTATAAAAATGTCGTTTTACAAACTGATATTTACAAAGTGATATTCTCATTATATTGTGATGACAAAGTATTGGGAATTCTGGGGTACTTTGGTATACTATAAGAATAGGGAGAAATAATGACAAGGTAGATGATTTGAGGAAAGCCATACATGTCACATATAAAACATACCACATGATTCTAGGTACACTGGAAAGCTCTACATATATGATTGCTAAAATAAAATTGTCATCACAATCATACCGATAACAAGAATTTATGGAGGAATTGCATGAATGTGAACATTGTCAAAGGCAGTTTTCCCAGATGAAAATATGGGTTGGGTCATTGGCAAATAGTCAATAAGTCTTTACTTTCTTACACCTCTCTACACATCAAGAGCTGCATGCACTATGTGATGGAAAGGTCAAGGGATGGCATTTGAGTGAGATTTTTGGAGGATGAGTGATTTTTCTATTAGAAAAGAGAAGAGCTGTCAAAAGTCAGAGAACACAATAAACGAAGATAGACCTAAAACTGAAAACCAATGGCGTTTTGGGAAAATGGTTACTCAACTTTATAGTGCTATATTCATCCAACAAATACTCATTGAATTTCTTCCATAAGCTAGGCTCTCTATTAGGTAGCATCAAATAAATGGAAGAGTAAATATGTTTACCCCCCCCCCAAACAACTTGAAGTGTCTGTCTATATCTATCTGTGTATTTTAACAGTAGTTTTAGTTTTTCTTTCTCCAGTCATTGCACATGATATAAAAATTGCCACTTTGCTAAAAGATGTTACCTAGTCTTTTTCTTATTAATGAGGCAGTTTTTCTTTAATTAATTCTCAAAACAGAAGTAGCATGAATGTATTAATACATTCAATGAATTTTCATTTCACATTTTCATTATTATTCTGTTAAAAACATTTTGTAATTTACATTTTCATTTCTTCTTTGACCAATGGATTATTCAGAAATTTGTTGCTTTATGTCTAATCAGTTAGGTATTTTCTGGTTATCATTTTATTATTGACTACTAGCTTATTTTTACTGAAGCTATAAAATAGTGCTCTCTTCAGCAGTACATATACTAGAAAATATATTTTGACTGATTTCTATTCTTTAAGACAGGTTAAGCCTTTTTTAATAAGCATGGCATAGAGTCAATTTTGGTAAATGTTCCATGAACATCTCAAAAGAATGTGCATTCTACACTTATTGGGTACAGTGTTTAATATATGTCGATTAGGATAAATATATTAATTTTTATTATCAAGCTACTTTATAACATCTTAAAATAAATGTAATACATTCACATGTTTTTTTGCACACCATCCTTCTCTTCTTCTTGAAGTCTTGGCAGCAACTTTGTAACTAATTACCTACATTCAAACTCTTTTTTAAAAATAAATATCCAGCATTATTTCAGTTTACAGATCTGCCCCCTGACTGTTACAATAGTAAACTAGGAACAGCAGAACATTTCTGTCTGTGTTCAGGAGCAGAGATAAACTGAGTAGATGTGGTCAGGGTAGAGAGAGCTTAGCTTTTGATGTAATTTTAAGCATATTATTTCCTTGAATATAAATACATTAAAAATTTGAATACATAGTGAACAGTAGTAATAAACATGAAATTACAATGTTTATAATAAATTACAACTGAATAGTAAATAAAAATTACTATAGGTATACTTTTAACAAAATCACTTTGTTAATGTGAAGAAAAAAGGAAGTCAGAAAGAATAGATTTCTAGTAATGTGAAATATTATGACGGCGTATTATAATTTCTAATAAAATGACTAACTTTGCTTCCAATGAATGAAGTAAGATAGGAGAGAGTATGGATAAAAATACTTATATCTAATAAGATTACATGTGATAATTACATAGGCTATTGAAATGTCCTAAATGCAACCATCCGATAAATTTGTAGTTGAATATTACACTCTCACTTGGTACTTGTTCAGTTTCATGTGTTGTTCACAACTAGCTATAATATTTGCCTTGTAATGGGCCTGAACAGATACATTATGTTAAAATTAAAATTCAGTATTTGCTTTTCAAATTATTTAACATATTATTGAGGAATAAAGTTCTATGATATCTCTATTTTCAAACATTTCAGCAAACTAAAAATAGATAAAGTGAGTATGAAAATTACTAATTTTACTAATTAGTAATGTTAGTGACAAGCTCATGGATGTTTGTAATATAGTCTGTTTTTCCTATATGTTTAAAATTTTCCAACAGACAAAGAAAAAAACAAAAAATACGAGTTGTGTTTTAGAACACACCAACCACAGCTATCACATTTTTATGCAATTTCACATTATTTATATTAAAATTTAAAATGATCAAGATAACAATTTCTTCAAGTGATGTAGAAATCTACGATAACTTACCTTGAACTTTTAAAAACAAAAGCAGTATAAACTGAGAATTTTATTGGTGTTTTAAAAATTCATGGTTAAAAATCCATAGTTAATCTGTATTTTCTTTTCATTCATTTTATCATTTCAGAAATAAGAAAACAACTTACTAAAGAAGATTTAACTAGTTATTTGGAATGTTGCAAATAATCCTATAAGCCAACATTTACTAGTGGTTTTTATGTGCCAGCTACTACTCTTCGTTATGCCACAGTTATCAAATTGTTTAATATTAAGAACTAGGTCTTAAGAAAAGACCTAAATTACACAAAATATCTTAGTTCAATTTTAATTGCACTTTTATATAATTTTTGTAGTTAAAAACTAAAATATTCATGTATGAGATATTTAAATGAATCATATTGATTTTTGCTACTGAAAATGGCAGTAAAATTGTAAATGAAGGGCTTTTTAAATAACGCATTAGCTGAAACTCAGTTGCCAATGTCTCATTAAATATTAGAGCCAAAAAACAGCCCTAACCATAATAGAAATATTTTCCTTAACCATATTTGATTAAGGAATATGCAAAGTACTTCATTTTGAATATAGCTAATTACACTAGAATTTTTCTTTAATTACAGCTGTATCAGCAGATGTCATTGCTATAAAATTTGTTTCAATTAACCATTTAGTACAAAGTTTGCAATTTATTTTGTATTTAGTTTCAGTACTCCACAATTACTATTTTATTATGTAAAAGCCTTGTTAAAGAAACTCATAGATCAGAAATTGCAAATTCATAGCCTGGGGACAGATTCTGGCCTGCAAATATGTTTGGCCCATATAGTTTTTAAATTCTTGATTGTGTTTCATTAATGTCTTAAAATAGAAAGACATTCCTTTAAAATCCAAACGTCTCTACTCAATAAGAACAATCAAATCTATTTATATATAATATTTCATATTTAAATTATGTTTAATTTATAAAAAATAGAGGAAGATAGATCCCTAATCCTAGTTAAAAAGTGAAAAATTAAATAAAGGCTGTTTAAGTTTCTTAAATTTCAATGTAGGAGATTTATAATGTTGATTAATTTAGGTATTATTATTTACATATCATTTTTAAATTTAGGTAATTTGTAAATATATACATGTGTTATAATTTCTGGAGTAATCACTATAATTTTAAATATTAATTTATAATTTTCTAATTAATAGAGAAAAATATAGTAACACTCTAAAAGATTGAAAGTAAAAGAATCAAAAAGATATAAAGACATGAGCTAACAAAAGAGTAAACAAATTACCAAATTGTTCTTGATTTGACATGCCTATTTGGGGGACAGTGTAACAATATTGACCTTATTTAAATTCAGTTGCTGAGTTTATTGAATTTTGGAAATTATTGAAGATAGTTCTAGTAGTGTAGAAAATTATTTGTCTTTGAAATTTCATGCTTTAGTTAAAATAGTCTCTTTAGCTTGGTAATTATGTGTGCACACAATTATTGCTCCAAGACTGCTCAGGGCGATCTGTCTTTTTTGTATATTCCAAGCGTTTATTACAGAGCAGAAACTAGATATTCTCTGATTTCCTTTTCCATAGAATCTTGACTTAAATATGAGGGCTGTCCAGAAAAACTTCAGCCATTGTCACTATAATGAGAGCAGTTCACGGCTGGATACTTTCCGGACATCCCTCATATAAATGTACTTCATAGGGTTATTCAGTTCTGATTTTCAGCTCAGTTATTTTCTCCTTTATCTCTCCTTTTATTTTCAGGAATAGGCATCTTGATCTTGCTTACTTTCAGTCTGTATTAACACAAGGTCAAATAAAATGTGCAAGACAGCATTTAACGCCTTGAATCCATAGTTACATCTAACAGGAAGCCATCACTTACAGCCTAAGAGAATGACAGAATTTATTATCACACTTTTCAAACTCCTGCTTTATTTATTTAGTGAGCTGTCTAATGAAAATAGCACAGTGAATGGCAATTCTGTGAAGAATCACTTTTCAATTATGTAGGAAACAATTCGTTAGTGTCAGAATGTGGAAGTGGAGAAAGTATAGCCTGTTTTAAATAATCATTTTTAAAAATTAGGTGACATGAGGAATCATTGTGGTTGCTGGTTGAAAAAGTTTAGCTTAACGTACCCACAGTGAGGCTGAGCTGCCTTAAGGAACCACGGTTTCTAGCACTTATCACATAACCGTCCTAAGGAAACTTGGTATCCCAGACACCACACTCATTACATGAATATTAGTACTATCCATGTGTTATATCAGCATCAGCTAATCTTCAATGTGAAGAGTAAATATTCACAATCATACCCATGTTGACATACACAGAAACTGGGAACTTTAATCACCTGACTTGGGGAAGCCGGGATGGCTCAGTGGGTTAAGTGCTCACTTTGCAGCCCCGGGGACCGAGAATCGAATCCCGGCCCCAGCCCGTGTGGACCCATATGCTGAACTGGAGAGTGCCCCCAGTTCAGTTCTCATCGGGGTGAAGGCCCCGGCCCAGTTCCTGCCCTGTGCAGCCCCGCACCCACCTGTGGAATGAAACTATGTGGAAAAACCAATGATGTGCAACTATGGAGACTGTTCTGGGCCCTCCCCCTTCTCTCTGTCTCTGTCTCTGTATCTCGCTCTCTCTGTCAAAAACACTAAAAATAAATCTTTAAATCACCTGACTTTCATTGTTTTGAAAAACTCAAGAGTCGTGGAACCAGATCTGAGAAAATCTTACCTGTCTTGTACCAGATACTAATCATCATCTGTCTGGGTCTCTATCTTCAGTGAAGTTGCAATTTAAATGAGAAGAGGAGATTTAGAGAAAAAAAAAAAGAAGAAGAAGAAGAAGAAAGAAAGAAAAGAAAACAATAATGCATTACCTAGCAGAGCAAATATAAACAAATTCAGGAACCATTTTATAAAATGAAGTAAGTCAAGCAGAGAAAGCCAAATGCCATATGAGTTCACTTACGAGGGCTGTCTGGAAAGTACTCAGCCATGTCACCATTCTCGTTATATTGACAATGGCTGGATTTTTCCTGGCCAGTTCTTGTATATGTGGAAATTAGTGAACAAAATAAATGCTCCCAATAATCTTGCTGGCTGTCAGATTCTTATATTTGTAAGACTGAGATCCCAATGTTGTTGATGGATCCCAGGGCTCCCTCTTTGCTTCTAAACATGGCATGTATTCCTTCTCCTGTTTTTCATCATCTGAGAGCCCCCCTCTCTGATTCTTGCACAAGGGCCCCTCCAGCTCAGAGACTACTTGTCAAGCCTGTCTCATACTTGAAATCTGTATGACCTCCCTTCCACTGACCTGCCTTTTTCCTCCACAGCATCTTTCTTCTCTCAGCCTGAGAAAGTTGTGTGCTTTTAAGGACTCATCTGCTTAGATTGGGTGCACCCAGATGATCCAGAATTACTGTCTTTGAAGGTCCCTGACCTTAATTACATCTGCAAAGCCCGTTTTGCCATGTAAGAAAACGTATTTAGGTGTTTCAGAGATTAGGGCATGAACATCATTATGGTGGGGTTGTGGGGATACTATTTAGTCAAATGGTTACAGGAAAAGAAAATAAACTTTCTAAAGAAACTGAGCACTGAAAGATGTAGGTCAGTTGATGACAACTTCTTGGAGAAAATAGCCATTGGATGACCAATGGCTTTGTAGTCCAGTCAGTGGACCCACCACTGTCTTGTTTACCCACCTTCCTTTTGTTGAGAAGATATTTCATGGGGATGCCAGGGTAGCACAACAGCACTTGCCTTGCAACCACAAGGTCTGGGGATCAAATCCCAGCCTGGGCCTGTGCAAACCCACATGCTGAACTGCAGCACAACTGGTAACTGCCAGGATGGTGGTGAAGGTTCTCGCCTCCCATGAGGGAGGCCCCCAGTTCAGTTCTGCCCTGTGCGGCCACACATCTACCTGTATGGAATGAAACTATGTCAAAAAACTGATGATGTGCAACTACAGAGGCTGCTCTGGGCCCGCCCCCTTCTTTCTGTCTCGCTGTCTCTCACCTTCTCTCAAATAATAAAATACATCTTTTTTAAAAAAGAAAAGGTATTTTGTGAGATTGTGGCTGGGAAATACCTGGGGATTCACCTGCTTTAGTTGCCTTGCTTTATGAAAGAGAAAACTTATGTAAAGGAGTAGTGAGTTGTCCAAGTTTATACAAACATTAGTTTGCATAGGAACTACTGAAATGGCTAAGGAAATAAAAATGTATGAGAATAAAATGGATATGAGCTTAACAAGAACTACTATTGAGCTTTTCTGTGTAGGGTTGCCATATTCTCCCTCTTCCTCCCCATTTCCCTCCAATAATAAAGAAGCCTAAGGTTTATAGGGAGCAGTTTCAAAATCTTATTGTTGAATCTCTTCTTTATCTCTGTTTTTTCAAGATTTGAACTCTTAGGGCCTAAGTCTGAGTTTTCAGCTATTGAATCCTGTACTGCATGACATTGAATTTGGTTACTTTATGTTCATATTTATGTTTGATTTTAAGAAATTGAACCACTTCTTTCAAAACAGAATGGTAAATACTTTCACAGTATATGGAAGGGTCACTGTATATTTTGTTACTGGTTTTTCTTTTTGGAAAAGTAAATATCTCCCAATCCTTACAAACCAAAATTTTCTTATTATCTTCAGTGAGATTCCTTGTCCATCAAACAAGAAGATTTATATTTTGACTACTGCATTTGGAATTTTTTGTTCTGCCTCAAGCATATTGATTTTATTTCTCTTATGTAAAGTGGAAATTTATAATCTAATATTGCAAATAATTTTCCCAAATTACTCGCAAAGTCTCCTTAAATACATGGGAATTACAGACCACAGACTAGGAGCTGGGATTTGATGCTCCAATGTTTATTTGCTAGATTATTGTGCTTGATTAGATTAATTATTATCAATGAGCCTCAATTATCTCATCTGTGAAATGAGAATAATGTACTTGGCCAACTGTATTGATATATGGATTAAATAAAATCACACTTGTAAAAGAATTTGGCACAAAACACTTGGTCATGGCATTGATTCTCGCTCCAATGCTTCCATTTTAACTGTGTATGTGCTTTCTGGGAAACTAATGGTGAGTTAACAAGACAAACTTAAGGAGAAACCTAGATTCTAATTCACAGAGAATGTGTTATAACCATTCATTAATGAAGCTTTGAAGACAATAGTGTAAAGAAAATATTATAGTGAATTTCAAAACCTTCTTGCAATTCCCTATGCTGCCTTTATAATTAGATATAGTCTCAGAATGTAGTTATTCATTTTGTAAATGACTTGTGAATGTCAGCTAATCTTGTTTTAATTAGAGCAAATAAGACTGATTGAGAGATAGTTTCAAACTTTAATGTTGAAGTCCTTTCAAGTGTAAAGTGCAAGGAAAAAAAAAACACTTTTTAAAGTAAGAAAGGAGACAATTACAATAAATCGTGGATCCCACGACAGGAGAGGTACTTCTTTTTTGAAGCAGAAGGGAAATAAACATTTTTAAAAAGTAAACAGCTTCCCTGTGAGAAAGTGTATAAAGCACAAATAATGATTGTTATACTAACCATAATAACTAAAATACTTGTATATTGAAGATGTTCTATGTTCTAGACATTGGCTAGGATGGCCTTAATGTTCCCATCAGTTTGACTACACTTTAGACAGGATTCTACACTCTGACTTCCCTTCCCTTAGAACACGTATTTCAGAAAAATTAAAATCCCAAATTCTTTTACTGCTCCTTCGAGATGTAAATCTTTTTAAAAGTTTCTTGCCAGTTTTGTAGCTCAAGACTCTTTGTCAAGGACCTGGGAGCCACCCCTTTGAAAGGAAATGAAATCAAAGAAAATAAGGTCCCTGTCTCCCAGTTGCTATTATTGTGAGAGGTTAGGAGCAAAATCGCAGTGAGCACATGGCTTCAGTTGTAAAACAACCTCCCTTCATAAAGATATAAGAAAATCCTCTTTTCCTTTGAGTTATGCCAATTAGCAAAGACAAATGGCCTTTCATTTCCCCAACTCCAGCTTTCAAATCTCTTCCCTCTTTGTTTCCCTGCATTTTAGTTCAGACAGAGTTCTGCATCTCTCCCCTATTGCAACAGCTTCAATAAAGTCTACCTTACCTGTTTATCTTTGTCCAGTGCATATTTGCTTTGAAAATAACACGCTTGATAATTTGCTTATGGTGCATGTAATACCTCTATCCCTCAAAAAATTCAATAACAGCAACAACAACAACAGTAAATATACCTGATTTAGGCAGCGTTACATATGGGAAGCCACATGGGCAGTGGTCACCAGATTCCTGGCTCGTATAGTTAGGTGAGGCTGCGTGATCCATCAAATTAGGCTTAATCTAAGGGGCCCTTATACTCGATCTTTTCTGACAATGAGAAATATGTTGGTAATACGTGAAGGCAACATTTCCCACAAAAATGCCATTTTCATATGATTTAAATATGCTATCTTTTTACAAACTTGTTCACTGAATTTGGGCACAATAATTCTTGGTGACCTAGATCACAGTATAAGGATGCCTGCAGTTCTGAATCTATGTTTCTTTGAATTCATCTAGTAGTAAAAAGGGGTCTTTTCCTTAAGAACAAAAAGTGCCTAGTGATTTAACCTCCAGAACACATTTGAGCTCTTACTGAAAGCCAAGCCCTGTGTGGATCACAGCCATGTGGTGCCTCTGGCTGACACTGTCCAGAGCATCTCTTCCTTCACAGTCATTAGCCTGCTGTGTCGAGCTCCCGTGAACTTGCCGGACGTATTCCATTCACACGCTCTCAGAGGGCAGTGGCAGACAATGTGACCGTTTTCTCTTCACTCTTCTTCTGTTTAGAGAAGTGCTTTATACGAGTAGTCAGTCCTAGAGGTCAGCAAAGCACTTCACATTCTCAGATAAAAAGAGCCATTAACATTCAGCGTGTTACGATCTGAATAATAAAGAAGAAATCGCTGACATTCAAGTGCCTGCGTGGACCCTGCATAAATGCTTCACTTTATGTATTTTATATCAATCATTAAAAGTAGCATATTTAATCGTTTCTCATAAAAATAACACTTCATATCTCCACCAAGTAAAAACGGCTAATTCTGTTTGCATAAGCCGCTCAGATCTCACGGGTTCCATGTATACTTTACACCCATGTTGGTTTTAATTCGTTTGATTGTGATCATAGCCTATATCCCTTGGCATAGTTTTTAAACTTAAAAAATTTGTTTTTCTCAGAATTTCTCTGAAAAATGTGTACTGTAGCTTATGACATTAACGTCATTTAACACTTTTCTTTTGTGATTTTGTGCCAGACGCAGAATGTGTAAAATCATCCCTGATTTAGAGCTTAAGCTGACATCCATGTGTTTGTTGGGTTTCCTTGGACACATTATCCACAATGCTTAACGACAGTTTTTTACTCATAAATGGAGAAAATAATGTATAATTCATTGGATGTTTATTGTGGAGGAGAGATTGTTCCATAACGTGACCACTATTGAACCTGCTGGCTAGATCCTGGCCAGAACAGATAGTTCACCAAAAACTCCCCTCAGAGCCTGTGTGGTGGACCTCTCCCCGGTATCCCACAGTGTGCTTGTTTGTGTTGGTGGCTAGAACAAGCCATTGCCCCACCCCAGGATCACATTAAGATGTTTTCTCCTTATCTGTAGGTGGAGGGGCAGGTCACACCCCAGGACCTCTATCCATCCTGCCTTGTCCTGTATAACCCCTTAGAACTTGACATGAGGCACACAGGATATTCTTATTGTCTTGCCACTGTCTGAGACACACCTCATATGTAAATGCCCCTTAATAAACTCACAACGTAACGCTAGAGTGCTCAGCCCTGTTCTTGGTCTTTCAGTCCCAGAAAATTTTAGATAACATCGATGATAACTAAATATGCCAATATATGTGCCAATATCTAGTGTGTTGCCTAACACATAGCAAACACTTGAGATGTAAAGGTTTGGCTCCATTCTTCTGGAAAGTTGAGATTATTTTAGTCTTTTTGGTAGTATAATGTGTCAGGTAGTGCCTCAGATATAAGATTGCATCCCATTTATTCTCATGCAAATATGTGCATGGAAAATTGTGCATATGATTTTTCTAATTACATTTTTTTTCTAGGCAAACAAATGCATACATTTGGAGCACAAGTTATCAGATTAATCTCTGTACACTTTGAGGCAAAAGGTCTCCACTGTGGGTGAATATGCCCCCAGGAGATACACGACAGACATTAATTGGTTGTCACAACTAAAGAATGGAGTGAAACTGGCATCTAGTGAGTTGACACTGTGGATGAACAGTCCCCCATAACAGAATTACCTCGCTCAAAATTTCAATAATGTTGAAATGAAGAAAGTGTGTCGTAAATCTATCTCAGTGCTTGGTAGGTCATACATGGCCAATAAATATTTGCAGACTCTATGGGTAAGTCTCACCTCCCTGCTAAACGTAAAAAGACAACTACTAAATTAATGATGCTCATTTTTTCTAATATGATCACTTTCATATTAAAAGGAAAGAGCAAAGAATGCCAAAAATTATTACTATGTTAAGGTGATTTATTCTGGAAACATGTTTATTTTGTTGAAATTAAAGTACAGTTTCTCCAAATCGCACATGAAGATATCTTTTTTTTTTTTCAGATACAAAGTAGATTAGCAACCACTCTTGCCCACTTTATCAAAAGCCAAAGTGCAGTTAAAATTAATAGAAGAGAATGACTTCCATTAGAGATGTTGCCAGTTACCTGTCAGATCAATGAGTATTTCGATGGCCTGCATAAAATAACACTCTCAGATCAAAAGCCATTAAAGGCTGAAGTAGACTTCAGATTAAGTTAATTGCTACCCAGGAGGAAGGCCGTTAACCCATATTTTCCACACAATCCTTATGAATAAAGAAATCCTGGTAAAAGTGAGACTTTAGGGAGCTCCTTCAGGGTTTCCCAACTCATGAGTTCAACATACTTGATGCAGTAGAAATGTTTGTAAGCAGCAGCTATACAAGCCAAAGAACAAAAAAGAATTACCGGTAAAGGACGGAAGCTTCTTTTTTGGTGGAGAGGATAAGATTTAGACCTGAATTTGAATCCCAGATTCATAAACCTCTTTACCTCCAAGAAGTCACCAATTTCTTTTTTTTTCTTTTTTTTTAAAATGACTCTTCTTTTTTTTAACTGAACTGGGGGCCACACCGCATTCGGGAAGCACAACCCAGTTCAGCATGTGAGTCCACCTGGGCTGGAGCCAGGATTCAATCCTCAGTCCTCGGGGCTTCAAAGCGAGCGCTTAACCCGCTGAGCCATCCCGGCTTCCCCATCAATTTCTTTAGCATCTCAAATATCATCATCATCATTATATTATTATTTGTTTACAAATTAAAATGAAATGATATGAATAAAAGTGAACAGTGAAGATAAAGTAAGCATGTTTCATTCTAAGGAAAAAAAATATGGATAAAACTTCCAGATAGCAAGTATAGGTTTTGTTAAGATTTTACTTGCATCATCTGATCCAGCTATTGGAACACATAATGAAGCATGCATTTTTAGTTGTATTTTAAAGATAAAGAGAACAAAGCACATATAGTTTAAACGGATTGGTCAAGGCCATGCAGGCAATAGAAACAGGATTCAAAAGTCTGGACTCTACATTTTATGGCCCCCAAAGGTAATAAGGAGAATACTGGGTTTAACATTAAGTTACCTAATGACAAACTCTTTTCTTTATATCTCTGTTAATAGAGTGCTGATAGTTAAACAATGATGTCAATTCAGAAACTGCCTTCAAAATCTTTAGTGGGAGTCTGGTGTCAGTACCCCTGTTTTTAGGCATATTTCCTCAAAATATGAGATAGTCACCCATGCATAGAAAATGTTGACATGTACATTTATAGAATGTTAGAATTTTGGTGCTCACGGAAAGAGTAAGGGAGATGTAGAGTCGTGTTGAAGAAAGGGCAGTACTTTAGGGTATAAAGCTTTGTTTTACTGGCTCTGAGAAGGTCTATAGGCTGCTCCCTTGGACATTTGGGGTCAAAAGGCAAAATAAACTTGAACTCATAAATCTTTAAGATACCATCCTCACTCTATTAGCTGACGTGGACACATAGAAATAAGAATACATTATTTTTGTCTATTCAACAACTATTTACTGATCCATTGTTATGTTCTAAGCAACTGCTTGCTAGCTGGTAAAGCTTAAAATTAGCCAAATCCTTGTATATCCTTGCTTTCAGTAAACATTCATTCAAAGTAGAGACACACAAAACAGGACTAGCAGTACGTATTGTAACTTAGGATAATGACCATTGCAAAATGGAGAATAAAATGTGGTAATGAAAGAGAATAAAAGTGGAAGAGGATATTTTCATAAGGTTAACCAGAAAGGCCTCTCCATGGAGGTGAGGATTAAATTAAATTAAGTCAGATTAATTAAATTTAAAAGTATATCTTCCATGATGCCTGGCATAGAATCGGTTTTAAGGCAGTGAATAAATTATTAACATTTGTTTTAGTATCATAAATCTTCAGAAAACTTTCCTTCAACTTTGAAAGTTGAGACGGACCCTCTGAAATAATTAAGACCATAAAATTCAGTGACAGTAGTGACCTATTCAATCACCCAACTCTATTCTCTATTCTAATTAGCTGCATAAGAATGTGACAAGAGTTAAAATTTGAGAGCTAAATCTGCATTTGAATTTAGCAGGTTAATTACGGGCTATAGGGTTAGGGGTGATATGTTCAAATTCTGAGTTTCTGCTTCCTGTTCAATGAAATGATGGATAATATTTTTCAAATGATTGTTTTGATTACATAAAGCATTAATGTGTAGGAGAATCTCGGAACATACGCGGTACAAAATAGCCACCAGTTCCTTTCTATTCTAGGCATTTTGCATATGAAGGCATGGACTCCTAGAGATAGGCAGGACCTGGCTCCAGTTCACGATGATGAGCCTGTGACCTTGAACTCACCTTCTCCCATGAACACTCTGACTCTACAGCTAAATATGGAAAAATTTCCACTGGGGCGTGGAGGACCTAAAAAATAGCTGAGGGCTAACTTCAGTTCAAGGAAAGAGAAAAAAAAGCCACATACACACGTGTGAAAGCCTGAGACACAGTCTTGCCATAATCCCCACCTCTGACATGGAGACTGAACCATCGGGTGGGAACAAAACCAGATGGTTGGCCCTGAGGAGGGATGGGTTTGCACCTCACATGGGACACCTCAACTTTTACGACCTGTATTTGGGGGACGAGTCCCGGAAATATCTCCCTTTGCAAACCAGTGGGGCTTGTGCCCACCAGAGCCACCTGATGGCAGGAACTGAGGAACCACTCTCAAAGAGCTCCTGTTTGGACCCCAGACTTTACTTGAAAACGGCTCATTTGCTCACTTTAAAGCAGCAACCTGAGAGAAGGTCCTTGCTGGACCCGGTCCTGGGATGGCAGGGGGCGGGCACCATCTCCTGGCTCTCCCTGGGCCTTGCTGAAGCAGCAGGTGCCAGCCCTCCACCCTGCATGCGCAGCCAGCCTCCCCTGCCCTCCACGCAGTCAGGTGGCCACTTCTCTGCCCCGCTCTGGTCTCAGGTCTCCCTGTGCTGAGCTCTGCAGCACCAGGAGCACCCAGCGGGGAGCTTCTCCAGGCTTCCAGGAACCCCAAATCCTCTTTGGGACGTGGGCAGGGAGCACTCCCTCAGGAGGGGAGCTATTTGAAATAAGATCGCCTGGTTGGACATCACAACCGTGTGCGAGACACCTGAGGGCTCGGACCGTTTCAAGGGTCCAGCCTGCCGGCTACACAAGGTCTCTCGGTTGAGGCCGGCAGAGGGGCTGTTTCATCCGACACGGAAACCAACTCAGACAGTCCAGCAAAACAAAGGCACGAAGGAACGGGTTGCAAACTAAACAACAAGATCAAACCGCAGAAGAAAACCTTAATGAGAAAGGGGGGGACTTGCCCATGAGGACCCCGTTCCTGACTGGGTAAGTCCAAACAAATATTTATTTTCCATTTTATACTTTTTCCTGTATGCCATTGTGCTTCTCCTGTGCTGTGATGAACTTAATGCGTATTTTTCAAAGGAATCAGAGGAGGAAGGTTTTAGGAGGATCAGAAGAAAACTGTGGGAGGAAGCTGGGATGGCTCAGTGGGTTAAGCGCTCACTTTGCAGCCCTGGGGACCGAGGATCGAATCCCGGCCCTGGCCTGTGTGGACCCATGTGCTGAACTGGGGAGTGCCCCCAGTTCGGTTCTCACTGGGGTGAGACCCCCGCCCAGTTCCTGCCCTGTGCAGCCCTGCCCACCTGTGGAATGAAACTATGTGGAAAAACCAGTGATGTGCAACTATGGAGACTGTTCTGGGCCCTCCTCCTTCTCTCTCTCTCTCTCTCTCTCTCTCTCTCTCTCTCTCTCTCTCTCTCTCTCTCTAAAACAATAAAAAATAAATCTTAGAAAAAAACTGTGGGCAGAGGGGCCTTGAGCCTCATTGGGAACTTTACTATGTAGTTCTCGAAGTGTGAACCTTGGAGGGGCAGCAGGATTACCGCTTGGGGACTGGGTCGAAATGCACCTGCGTGGGCCCTGCCCCAGACCAGCTGAAACAGAAACTCTGGGGGAGGGTCCCGCAGTCTGTGCTTTAACAAGCTCTCAGGTTGAGAGCCACATCGGAGTCTGCAAACCACTGTTTCAGACAGAGGGTTAGAAAGAGAAAGGGTCTCACCAAAAAAGGCAGCAAAGATTTCATTTGTAACAAAATGTTGCAAGAACAGAATTTTCACCCCAAAGAATGTCCTGTGAATGGAAACTTGAATATAGATGATAGCTGATAGATAGATAGATAGATAGATAGATAGATAGATAGATAGATAGATAGATGATAGACAGATTCTGTTCATCCTACCTATACCACAAGTCATGTTTGCCTTTTATCTGTATCTGAACTCATTTTGCTCTTATTATTCCCCTTGCTTCTTAATCACATTGGTTTTATTCACATTCATATTATCTAACTGCAGGAAAAGAAGAAAAAGAAGCTTTTTTTGTTGTTATTTAATGAAAGTTGATGTATTGCTCTCAGTCTTTGCCCAGAGTTACTGTCTGCTGAGTGAAGTTATCACAGTTCTGAAGCTTTCTCTGTGGGTGGTGCCATAATCGTGGCTCAGCTATCATCAATTGCCATTCTTACTGATTCTTGGTAAACTGCAAAATGCCATTCAAATATGGATTCTTGTATTGCAGTGATTACGTACTTAACTTGCTCATATATATGTGGTATTTTGTGTAGATTTCATTGAAAAGTACCCTAGGGATTCAGCATCACAGGTCAGCAAGTAAAAGAATAAAATATGCCTCAAGTGATGGGCATATCAATAATAAAATCTCCTATTTACTGAGTTCCATATGTGGATATTGTTGCTGTGGATTTACAGACATTGTATGAACTTCTTACAACTGTATTTTTGGTATAGTGTTGTCACACATTTTAGGTTGGAGAAATTGAAGTGTGACCTTAAAGTTGAAATCTTCAAAACGAAGGAAACTGAGATAAAATCCAATTCTGGTTGACTAAAAGCTTTTGCTGTTCTAAGGTCGGAAGTCATACCCATAGTGCCGTGAAAACAGTTGGATGTCCATTTATCAAAACCTTCTTGTAGTGGAAGAGAAAATATGTTATCTATTTCTATTCCATCCTCCCAGCCGGTATCAGCTCCAGGACCATCTTAGAGAAGCCTTAGCTTAAGCATTCTGTGCCTCAGTTTTCTCATTTATAAAACAATATTATATAATATACAGAGTTGGAGTAAAGATGAAAATGTATTTAATGGTACAATTAGAATAGTCAGTGCTTTTGAAAGGTTTTGTGGTTCTCACATGTTCTGTAATAAATATGTATTACTGACGTATGGTAAATACATTTATTTTCTAACAAGAACCATTTTTCTTCCTTGTTCTGGAGAATGTATTCAATATCTAGTCTCCCTAAAAAAAATTCTATTTTGCTTCTCCCTTCAAGTTGTGTCACTGCTCTATATTGGATTAGACAGAGGTAGGACCAAAAGGGTAAAGGATATGTAAAGGGATAATTTCTGAAGCCTTAAAATCATTAAAATATTAAAGAGAGAAAAAGAAAGGCGTATAGGCAAAAAGAACCTCCCCTACCACATTTGGAATCTGAGTCCTTGTGTAGGTTTTCTTGGTAATTCTTTTAACAGAACTCTGATTTGGTATCTTAACATAGCTTCATTGCCAAGCATTGTAAAATGTGCAACATATTAATATGAAATGCCATTAAACCTGCCCAGCTCTTTGAAGCTAGAAACTCCATGTACTTTGTCTGAACTCAGTGGATTTTTCACCTGTTGGTGTCCTGGGACACATGCCTAAGGAAGTGTTGGCAAGGAGGGGAGGACTGTTATTACACTATGTTTAAAAAAAACTGTGGAGGAAAAAGAAACAATTACTCTTATTCTCTAAAGATGTTAGCTGTTAGTATTTTGACTTTATTATGCTCACAATTTTTCAATGTTTATTTGTTACTTTTACATAATTAAAATAAATTTGGAAAAATATAAAGTTAATTTATAAAACTGATCAATTATTATATAGTACGTGTGACATTAAGACTCCATAAAACAGGTCACTGAATTTTTCCAGATACATCATTTTCTAACACATAGACTATTTAGGTTTCCATTGATTGTTACCTTCTATACTATGACCACAGACTAGATGAAACCATAAATTGTATCTGAATTGTGCATTCCCCCCAGGGTGTCTCCATAGTAGATAGTCAACAGATATTTGTGTACTGAATGACTTTCACTTCTGTTGCAATTTGGAATCTATAAAATGCATGGGATCCTTTAACAATGATAACCCCTTAGGAAGGAGTAGGGCTTTTTACTTATTTCATGGGCAATTTAACTTTTGGGAATGAGAGGTCAAACAGACAGAACCATCCATCCTGGGTCCTTTGCCTCAGGGTTGGTGTTCTTTCCAACACAGCCAGCTGCCTATTGAAGGAATGAACAAATTCTAAGGGGATCTTTTAACTCGGATTTATACTCTTTATGCAATGGCCAAACAGCCTCCCCAGTGACATTCCGGATGTGAGTACTCCAAGAGATTTGAGATCTTCTAATGAATTGGTCTTCAAATCTTTAAGCACACACTGTGCCAAAAGCATTATTTTGATGAATAGTCCCTAAACTTCTGAAAAATGAAGCTGTGATGGCAAATATCAAATCCTTTAAACAAAATCAAATTCAGAAGTTCAATTTAAATCTTGGCAAAGTTCCAGGCACATTAAAAGAAATTTAATCAGCTTTAGGGTGCAGAACATTTATATTTTACTTTTATCATTAAACCACCTTTAAAACCTCTAAACTTTTGTTTCTTCACCCCAGATAAAAAAGACCCCAGTAGCAGCAAGCTCCTGTCTGACCCCAGGCATATTAATGAAAATAAATGGAGGAAAAAGACATTTTTATTTTAAAGCTTCTTCAATGATGAAAGGAGTATATTGCCAGCACTAAGCAACTAGAACTATTTACAGAAGTATTTGTGTGTGTGTGTGTGTGTGGCTTTATTTTTTTATTGATAAATTTATTGGGGTGACATTGGTTGATAACAATTACATTGTTTCAAGGTGTACAATTCTATATTATATTGTCTATGCATTTTTTTTTTGGAGTTTATTCTTATAAATGTAGAACCTTATTCCCAAGAGGAAGTTTAAGAATCATAATATCTACTATTTGTAAGCAGCTACTATGTGAGGTATAATTCTAGGCTTCTTAATACATTAAATCAGTATAGTCTTTCAAGCAGCTGCTAGTATCTTTGTTAGATAGATGGGATCAGAGTCCATGAAATGGAAAGAAATCTTGCCATAGTTGTATGCCTATTACCTGAAGGATTGAGGTCTTTGACTTTAAAATATCTATTCTCTGCATGCTATCTAGGCATCACTAAAATCCATAAGTCATTGTGATTTAACATGTAAATTTTCTAATATAGCAGATAATGCATCTATTTATTTTAATATGTAATTAATATTTTACATTTCCCACCATCAAGAGAAATGGCTACTCTAGGAAGAAACACCATCTTTTTTCCTGATGTGTCTATACATCTAACAAGCAGTTTATCTTGGAGTATGTGCTCCAAGTTTGAAAAGAATAAATGATCTACCATGTATTAGATATTTAGAATGAGGGAGAATTATGCTAAGGACTTTATGCAAGTGATTTCATTTGATCTTCAGAAAAGTCATTGAGACATAACCTTTTGAGATTTATTTATTTAAAATATCCTATAGTTTATGACTTAACAGCATCATCAATTTCCCATCAATTAAGTTGTTTTAAAACAGTTCAAACACCTAGTTTGAACTGCTCGGGGTTACAGATCTGTATTATCGATTTTGTTTGTTTCCCCAAAGTGTAGAATTAGTGACAGAGGGAGAATAGAATAGGGCCCTGGCCTGGCTCCAGTCCAGGTAGAGGAAGAGGGTCAGAAAAGAAGAGCGAGCAGTCCAGGCCTGAGAGATAAAGGGGAAAACAGAAAGCAACAATAACAAGAGAATGCGGATATGCATAAATTAGGAGAAGAAAATGTTTCCAGAAGAGAGAGTTCAGCAGTGTTTAATGCTACTGAGGATAATGTAGATGAAGGCTGACATGGCAGGATGGGAACATGTGGATGCCACCTTTTATCTCATAAGAGAATGCCACATCTATCAGAATAATATCATATATAAGGGGCAGTTTACCACTAGATGTATAAGGAAAGATTTACAGTACAGACAAACAGCTTTAAACTGATTTTGTTCTTGGCACAAGCAAACGCCAAAATCATAAGTTGATAGGGTTAAGTAAATAAGGGCCTGGATAAATCCCAATCTCTTCTTGAAGATGTATTTGAATGCTATCAAATCAAGGAGTCCTGCAAATCTCCAAGCATATCTGCAGGAATCATTAAGAGTGGTTATGTTGTACAGTTTTGCATAGAAACTACTGATATGTATTTCTCAATTTTGAGTAATCAACTGAATAGTTTCAGTTTTAATTTTTGGAAAGCACACTTTATTTATATATTGCAGTATTCAGATGATCACAGGGACTTTTTGTTACTTGCCTTATACTTGCCTCTCCTCTACTTTACTTAGTGGAAGGTTTACAAAGGAGTCAAGAATGCTAACTGTAAAAGAACCATCATGGTAGAAACCATAGTCAACAACAGAGAATGTGCTATGCCTGACACCATTCGTGTGAATTTTCTAAAATAGTTTGGAGGTCCCCAAAACACAACACGGCATAGCTACAGCACAGTACAACACAATACAACACAACACAACACAAACAACAAAACAAATAAGAAGCCCTGCCCTAATATCTTGAAGTTTTATGCAATATCTCTATAAGCTGAATGTACATTTTCATAACACTAGGAACTTAAGGGTCTTATAAAGATAGGGAACTTGAATTTGTTTTTGAGTGTATCCACGGAGTCCTAACTCTTTCCACACTTCAGTTTATCACATTCACCCAAGAGAACAATATTTTTATCTCCTTCCAAAGACTTGCCTACCTGCTGTTAAGAATTGGACAAGATTTACTGATCTGGCTACCTACTGGTGTGGTGTCTTTAAGTGGTAACTATAAATTTTAAATCTCACTGCTTAGAATAACTTCACTTCCTCCTAGTATTTCACCCATGAATAAGAATAAAAAGACAATTGGGAACATATTATTCATGCTTGCAATACAGTATTATTTTCTGTTTAAATTAATTTTCAACAATTTTGGAGAATACATCATATTTTTTTCTTACACTATCTATAACTAATATGTTCTAGAAAAACAAGCTTCGAAGAAAGAAAATATCTACTCTGCCTATATGTATAGGCAGACATGCTAAAAAGGGGAATGTTAGAATAATTCTAGGAAATGAAAAGTTTGACATGGCACAGTAATAATTTTTAAAATGTGAATGATTATAAAACATTTAGAGGTTGTCTTCATCACATGGTATTTAATACATTATTCTGCTTATATTTTAAAATCACAAAAGAAATCCAGGCTTCTCGTAATAAAATCAAGCAATGTGGAAAAAAAAAAAAGTTTGAGATGGAGCAACTGGCCAATTCATCTTCTGGTTCAATCTCTGAAAAACGGACACACTTGAAACCAGCAGTTGTTCATTTGCCTAACTTTATTGTTTGGGTTTGTCATGTCAGATAAGTCATTAAGGGTTTGTTACTGCTAAGAATTCTGTGGCATTACAAGAATAACTGGGCACCCTAAACAACAGCTTTCAGAAATACACATCATTATTCCCACTCTAAAGGTAACACTGTTCCCCTTTCTCTCTCCTCAGTCTTTTCTTCTAAAACCGTATCCACTCTTTTTCTCTGCTATTGCTATTTATTTTATATAAATAATTTATTATAATAATTTAATCTGTGATGGAACAGATAGCACCTTTTACTCTTGCATAAGTTACATTTTTCTGAGTTTTAGTGTTACTTTTTCAGACTCCCAGGTTTCAAATATACTAAAATAAATAAATAAATAAATAGATAGATAGATAAATAGATAAATAGATAAATAAAGAACAACCGATATCCTGCTTAGTAATAGAGTAATGCTAGGTCCCAGAAGTACAGTAGAATACTAGAAATACTGAGGTACATGAATTTCAGAATAAAAATTTGAAAATCAAATCCTGTTTGTGCCACTTGCTAGCTTTATACTCATATTTATGGGGTCAGTAGGCAATTTTCCCAGAATGTCAATTTACCCACCTATTAAAAAAAACAGATGCTAAAAACTTTAAGAACTCTGACAAGGATATTTTAGAATTAGAAGAAAATATGTAAGTGGAAGTGCCTAAAATTAGAGGGTAGTTAAATTAGTGTTAGTTCTTCCCCTTTTTTCTCAAAGAAGATCATTAAATATACGAAAACTGTTTGTACTTTTAATACTAAGTTTTAAGAGTTCTTTATAAAGGGTCCAGCAGAGGTAATGCCCCATTTTTATGAGCTGGTCATCTATACCAAATCTCTTATTACAAAATCATAAACGAGTAATTCTGTAACATTAACAGCTTCACTGCCCTCACTTGTTATTCCCTTGTCAATTGATGGGCCATTTCACTTCAAGGAGCCTGGAACACAAAAGTTACTAAAGTTACTAAGACAACTTTAAAAGGGGCGTTACTTCTGACAGATTCTTTCCCTAAAGGAAAGACCGTTTTTTCACCTGGAATTCCATAGATAAAAGAAGAAAATGATATTTAAACTTTATACAAATTTTGATTAAAATGGATCATAAACTTAATTGTAAAGCATAAACTTTAAAACATTAGTAAAAGAAAAGTATAAGAGACAATCTTTGGGACTCAAGGCTAGGTGAAGAGTTCTTAGTCTTGAATCCAAAAGCACAGTTCATCAAGGACAATTGATAGAGTAGACTTATTAGAATTCAATGTGTTTGTTCTCTTAAAGACTATTAAGATGATGAAAAAGTTAACTACAGACTGGGAGAAAGTATTTGTAAGCTATATATCTGACTAAGAACTTGTGATCTAAAATATATACAGATGTAGCAATTGCACTCAGACATTTTCCCCAAAGAAATAAAAATTATGTCCACACAAAAACCTACAAATAAATGTTCATTGCAGCCCTATTAATAATAGGCAAAAACTGAAAAAATCATAAATGTCCTTCAACAGATGAGTGGTTCAGCAAACTACATTATTGACTATATCTACATTATTGACAATGATGCAACAATAAAAATAATCAAACTATTGATACTAATAATATGCAAAAAGTTGGATGAATATCAAGGAAATTGTGTTGAATGCAAGAAGCTCATCTTGGAGACTGCATATTGTCTGTTTCTATTCATGTAGAATTCTTGACATAACAAAATAGGAAGCATAGAGAATGTATCAGTATTTGCCAGTGGTTAGGGATGAATGGTTAGGAATATGCATAGATCCCTATAGATAGGTAGAAATAGATTATATAGATATATAGATAGTTTCTATAACTGGATAGTGAGAGAGAATCTGTATTGATGGAACAATTCTGTATATTAATTGTGCTTGTGATTACATGAAACCATACATATGATAGAAATATAGAATTATACATTTACATAAACGAATGCTTATTAAAATGGTGAAATCTGAACTAAATGTGTGAATTATACCCATTCCAATTCCTTGTACAGTTGTTTGCTAAGAAGCTACCATTGGAAGAGGCTGATTGGATGATTCATGGGACCTCTATGTACATTTCTTTTTTTGCAACTTCCTGAAAATCTATTATTTCAGCAGAGTAAGTTAAATGATGTAATTAATGCTATCACATATATACAGAAACAAAAATATTTTGCTATCACATGTAAAAGTGACCTTTAGCTGTTTTCCTAATGTATTCCTAACACATTTATTCTAATACTAATATATCTCATTTTATTTTTAAATATTACACAACATTGTAAGGTTAGATATCACCCCAAGGGTCTAATGGCTTCAACATACTCACAGAGTTAGTAGCGAACTCTGAGTAGGACATAAGATGATACTATTGTGGTAGGCAGGAGTGTCATATTAAACCTAGAAATAGAGTGAAATTGCTGAGATAATATTTAACCTATGTTTTCTGATTTTTGTTCTGATGTACTGTTATGTCTTGACAGTAACTTTGATCTTAAGTCTCAGACAAAGAGAATTATGGTCTTACTTATAATGTAACCTACACATTTAATCTTGAGAGACTTAAGGATTTTTTTTCCCCCCAACTGAAGGCTTTACCGTTGTTTAGCATAATTTTATTGAAGGAGAATTTCTCTTCTCTATTTGCTCTTTTAAATGTCCTCAAATTTTCCTCCAGGGTCATCTCACATTATTTTCTGCAAGTTTTCAAGAACTTTATCTCCATTTATTCTCCCCCAAAAGTGCCTTTAACCTTATTTTTAAATAAACTCTCATCTCTCTACTTAAGTTATTCTGAATACACATGAAAAAAATGTATTCATCTTGCAAGCATAGTGTAGTTGCTGATAGTAATCATGTTGTAATATAATGCATTCACTATGCTTTACTGAACTTGAAAATACTGTATTGTTAAATGACAAAAATGATGAAGGAACATCTAGAGAGTCCATGCAGAAAATCATCTTCCCTGATCAAATAAACATGAAACAAATCTAACATTCTGGTAAATACCTACCCATGGCTGACTAAGCCCGACTCAGGAAGTGGGTGTGCTGCTGCAGGTTAATTTCAAGGAGGTGGGCAGGTGTGGGCCTGTGCTGTGTGAGAGTCACTCGTGTAGACCTGTGACTGTTTCCCAGGCAGAACCTACAGAGGATTTTTAGTTTTTTCCTACTCAATCCAGGAGGAAGCTTTTCAAAACCAAGTCTTATAAAGCAGCTAAAAGACAAAAATGAGCTTACTGTAAAAAAAAGAAAGGTGGTTTGGTCCAACATTTTATAGTTTAAGATGTGGAAGTTAAATATGTGAAGTCCTACAGGCAACTTGACCTTCTGTGTGTTAAAGGAAATTATAACAGCATGGCCAATGGAAAGAAATGTAGACCTTTACTATTTCCATGACTGTCCCCATGGTTTATACGGGATGGCATTGACTAGTGGTTGGCAATGTTAAGACTTGTGTTCAGTTCTCTAGGCGCTAATTTTTTTAAAGGCAAAGATACCCAAATTACCTCTTGGTAGTATGTTCCATTTTTTAATTCAGGAAGTAAAGACTCAGAGGGCACATGCCCCAAGGGCTGTGCTGTCTCCTCCTTTGTCCTAGAAGATGAGGCTCAGGGGCAAGGAATCAGGATGCCCTGTTGAGTGGGCAGGGCTGCCCACCCTCATGGTGTAGTGGATAGAGAATCTGCCAAAATGGGTTATTCTCAAGCCTTAAAATATAACAGAATTTGCCTTGCTAGGTTTTAGACTTGTTTTGGAACAATGACCTCAGAATGTTATATTTGAAGACAGAGTCTTTATAGATATAATTCCATTAAAATGAGATCATATGGGTGATCACTAATCCAGTAATACTGGTGTCCTTATAAGAAAAGGAAATGTGGACACAGATACCAGAGTGAAGACAATGTGGAAAACAGGAAGAAGATGGCTAACGACAATACAAGCCAAGGAAAGGGACTAGGTACAGATCCTTCCTTCATAGTCCTCAGAAGGAACCAATCACGCCAACATCTTGATTCCATACTCCAGAACTGTGAGAAAAGAAATGTCTAATATTTTAGTCAACCAGCCT
>PVKE010004881.1:0-61923 GCA_004027555.1 Craseonycteris thonglongyai
TCCACATAGTTTCATTCCACAGGCGGGCACGAGGCTGCACAGGGCAGGAACTGGGCTGGGGTCTCGTCCCTGTGAAAACTGAACTGGGGCCACTCCCCAGCCCAGCATATGGGTCCGCACTGGCAGGGCCGGGACTCGATCCTCAGTCCCCAGGGCTGCAAAGTGAGCGCTTAACCCACTGAGCCATCCCGGCTTCCCCATTGTATATTATACATTGTTGATGGGAATGTCAAATGGTATACCGGTAACCACACTGGAAAACAGGGTGGCAATTTCTTATAAGGCAAAATATGCATTTACCATAATGCCTAACAATGACAACTTTGGGGCACAGATCATAAAAGAAAAGACACTTACATTCATACAAAATCCTGTACATGAATGGTCGTATCAGCTTTATTTGTCATAGCCCCACACTGGAAACGGCTTGCATATCCTTCAGTGGGCCAATAGTTAAACTCTGATATACCCAAGCCATGAAATACTACTGAGCACTGAAAAGGAAAGAACTAAAGATACACACAACAACTGGGATGTATCTTAAGGGCTCTAATAGTGAGAAAAGTCAACCTCAAAAGGTTCCATTTCTATAACAGTCTCAAAATGTCACAGGTATTGGGGTGGAAGAAAGATGTGGTTACCAGGGCACAGGGGCCTGAGAAGGGGGTATATAATTATAAAAGGGGACCTAGTTCTGTATCTCAATGGTGGTTATTGTTACACAAATCTATTCATAGGACCAAATAGCATAGAGCTACACACACACACACACACACACACACACACACTCACACTCTATAAGGGCATGTAAGAACTGGTGACATTGAATAAGGTCTCTAAAAGCGTGTTTGACAGTATTACACCAGTCACTTTCTTGGTTCGCTAGAGCACTGTTACCATTGAGGGAAGCTGGAAGAGGTGTTCATGGGACACTATGTACTATGTCGTAACTTTCTACCGATGTAAAAAACAAAGCACACATATACAATCCTACAATACACCTTTTGCAAGACCGCATAGGGACAAAAGCATGTGTATGAAACATCTTAGAATGTCACCCTATAAGGGAGGGAGTAGGAGGAGGAATGGAGAAGATAAAAGGAAATGAACAGCCACATTCATGGCGGGGACCTGGGGCTGTGAACTGAGAAGGCGATTAACTGTCTAGTTTCTCTGCACCTGAGGTCCTCAGCCAGGAAAGGGAGTAAAGGCGGGAGGAGGGGGATCAATAAGGTGGAAAATAAGACCTTTTTTCCATATGAAAGGTTTTTCCTCTCTTTTTCAATAGGAGGCTGGAAGAAGGTTGGAGGAGGAAAGGCAGGAAAAGGGGGCAG
Organism: Craseonycteris thonglongyai; assembly: GCA_004027555.1. NCBI lineage: Eukaryota > Metazoa > Chordata > Mammalia > Chiroptera > Craseonycteridae > Craseonycteris > Craseonycteris thonglongyai. Next base: position 1,335 of record PVKE010004881.1, read on the forward strand.
GGAGAAGGGATGGAAAAGGGAGGAGAGAAAAGAAGGAAGAAAGGATGATGGGGAGAGAGAAGGCGGGGAGAAAACAGCATTGTTTTTCTGATGGCTCTGGACTGGTGGTGGTGGGTGGGGGCGGTACAGACTGGGTCACGGTTGCCTGGGCGGGAGTCCTCTCAGGAGACCTATAGATCGCAAGAGCTGCTCCGAGCAGCCTGAGGTATTCTGCATTTCAGGGAACTTGGAAGTGTCGCTTTTTTGCATATCTTCCTGCGTCCCATCCCCCCCCCCCCCAGCATTGTTTGGAGAGCCGAGCCAATAAAATCATTGCACGATTGTTAAAACCATTTACACAAGTGAAGTGCACTACTGTAGCTATAAAAGGCAGTATGTTTTACTACTAATTGGATGACTATAAGAAGGAATTCAGGAAACAAAAGGAAATAATTGAGGATGTATATAAAGGCTTATTGTTAAGGATGCTTATCTGGACATCACTTACCATAATGAACAATTAGAAATAAGTTAAATGTCTAATACGCTTGGTTATAAAGGTATGCTCCATTCTTAGGAAAAGGTTACAAAACAGTAGGTACTAAATAATCCCTTTCCCCTAAAATAGATCAATACATGGAGAACTGCAGAGAAAAGAGGTGAATATTCACCCAAATATTAATATCAGATTTAAGACTTGTGCATTATACATGTACATTTTATCTCAATAAAAATGTTATAGAAAAATGTTCACAGTGCCTGTCTCTGGGTAGAGTGAGATTATGAGTGATAGTTTTCATTGTGTTTTTCTATTTTCCAATTTTTTTTTTTTTTTTTTTTGGTGGTAAACGTGTTTACTTTTGCAGCCAGACTACAAAATCACTGCTTTTTTTTTTTTTTTAATGGGGGAGCAACCTCTGGGGAGTAGGGGCAGCTCTGCCTAGCGGGGAGGTGGCATAGTAGTGCCACGAAGCCTGGCACGGCCAGGGAAGATGCGGGCAAGTGACCTCTGGTTTCCAGCCCCTTGACCAGCCAGGTCCCGCCAGCTCAGCCACTTCACACGCCCAGAACTGGATGTTTCAGGAACCGCCCTGAGAGGCGCTGTGGCTTTCCTGGAAGATAGAGCCAGGAGGACAAGGGACTAGCCAAGGTCACTTGATAAATGCTATAGATATTTATAACCGAATCTCTCACTCCTCCCGCACATCTCCCGGTTTGGTTTCGACTCCCTAGCCCAGCACATGTTGAGGGACGCAGCCGAGCAGCTGACCGGGAGGGGACGTGGGTAGTTTCGTGCAGGGTGGCTCAGCGCTACGACTCTCACTTGCCTCCTACCGTCAACAATACTAGCATTATGGAGACCTGACCGTGTGCCAGGTGTGTGTGTGTGTGTGCCTACATAATTGCATTGCTCACCACAGCCCTGGGAGGGCCCTCCTAGGTGCCGGTGCCCACTCTGCAGATAGAGCTGCAGGCTCCGAGAGGTTAAGAAACTCGCTCCAGGGTACACAGCTAGCCAGGAGGTCCTGGTGCTAGGATTCCAACCCAGGCCCGCTGGACTCCGGCTATAGTGGCAGATATTGTAGGACCAGCCCCCCAAAGTCAAGGAGGGCGCAGCCCCACAGCCCTGCAGGCCTCCTGAGGCTACAGAGCTGTGGCGGGGGCAGGTTGTGGGGAACGGGGCGGACAGCAGCGAGTCCAGAGTGGCCGTCAGCGCTCGGGGGCGGGTGGTAGTGTGTTGGGGGGAGGGGGGGTGCTGCTGGGAGCCTCCCGACGATTCCCGTAAACACTGGCGGGGCGGGGCTTGGCTGCGGCCCCGCATTTCCGGGGACGCGGCGCCGGACCGAGGGTGTTGGCGGGGGACCCTTGGGGTCCACAGGGTGGGCGCTGAGCTACGCTGCGGGAAGAGGGGGCGCGCCCCGGAGGTGGCCCTGCCGTGGGCGGTGGTCGCGCGCGGGCAGGGACTCGCTCAGGTAGGTGCAGGGGGGCGGGATTCGCGCCCCCCGGGGGGAGGGGAGGTGGGTCAGAGCGAGGTCCCCGGGACCACTACCGCCCCCATCTGCGCTCTGATGGGCACCTGGGGGCGCCGGTTGCCATGGTAGCGCAGGAAGCTGAGCCTATTTTTCTCTTGGGCCTCGGTGCCCAATCCCTTTAGCGTGTCTTGCACGCACCCACCCACCCCGCCCTCTATTCCCGCTCCTGGAACGAAGAGGCAGGAATCCTGGCCCTGGAGGGAGTGTTTGGAATTTGGGAAAGGCCTGAATCCCTCCTGGGAACTTTGCCTTAGGCTCTTTGCCATTAGCTGCTTCTCTCTGAGTGACAAGGTGGATTTAGAGGTTTAGGAGGGAAAGTAAGTGGGGATCCTGGGAGTGAGGGGCGCTAGTGCTCTCGCTGGAGCCACTGTCGTCTGGCAAAAGGACCTAGGAGCCCTGGCTCACCTGGGGAAGGTCATCAGCCTCTACTAACAGTTCCTTACCTGTACTGTAAGTCCTGTGGTTCGAAAATCACAGAACTCTAGTAAGGGTCGAATGCCATAAGAATAGGGAAGCACACAATTTCAAAAACGACTTTTTTTCACCATATATGCTTAAGATTTAGAAATCAGGGGAAGCCGGGATGGCTCGGCGGGTTGAGCGCTCGCTTTGCAACCCTGGGGACCAAGGATTGAGTCCCAGACCTGGCCTGTGTGGACCCATATGCTGAACTCAGGTGTGCTTCCCATGTGGGAGGCCCCCCAGCCCAGTTCCCGCCCTGTGTGGCCCCCACCCACCTGTGTGGAACAAAACCATGTCAAAAACTGATGAGGTACAACTATGGAGACTGCTCTGGGCTTTTCCCCCTTCTCTGTCTCTTTCTGTCTCTGTCAAAAACGTAAAATAAGTATTTTAAAAAGGGGGGGTTGGGATGGCTCAGTGGGTTAAGAGCTGGCTTTGCAACCCTGGAGTCCAAGGATCGAATCCCGGCCCCAACCCAGGTGGACCCATGTGCTGATCTGAGGTGTACCCCCAGTTCAGTTTTTGCCGGGGCCTATGTGGGAGGCTCCTGGCCCAGTTCCTGCCCTGTACAGCCCCGCGCCCACCTGTGGGGTGAACCTATATGGACAACTAATGCTGTCAACTATGGAGACTTCTCTGGACCCTCCCCCTTCTCTCTGTCTCTCTATCAAAAAACAATAAATATAAATCATAAAAAAAAAAAAAAAAGATTTAGAAATCTATCTGGTCCCACCCCTCATTTTCAGAGGTGAAATTACTTCCCAAGATGATTCAGAGAGTTGGGAAGGTCAGTATTTCAACCCAGACTCCTGACTCCCAAACTGTGGCTATTTCCATTGGCAGTTATCCTTACGGAAGCTCGGGGAAATCTGGGATAGGTCTTCTTGTAACCTGGGCCTCAACCTTTTGACGGGAGGTGACCTAAAGCCGGGGGGAGGGAGGACGTTGGCAACAGGTGGAATAAAGATGGGGAATGGAGGCTGGAGCCTTGGGGAGAACCTCAGAAAAAGTCTCTCATCCCTGATGTGTCTGTATCTGAGAGGATTGCCCTAACTTTGTAAATCACCTGGAGCCAAGCACTCCCCAGCTAATCCAAAATACCGTCTCTTTGAGGCCAGAGTGTTGCGAGTATATGAACGAGAAACCCTTTGGCTGTCCTAAAGCAAAGGAAGTGTGGGACTCCCCACCCACATCCATGAAAAGGTTAAGAGAAAGGCAGGGAAAAGAGATTCAGGAAGGAACACTTGAATGAATTATTTGGAAAGAACTGGAGATAGTCATCGAGAGCCGAGTACGCATGTCCTTGTATTCCTTTGATAAACATGGACTGGGTGCCGACTATTTCCAAGGTCTGCACAGGGGGCTGGAGATTGAAAGCCAGAGTCAGTCTGGCTCAGTGCCTGTGCTTGGAGGAGCTCATAGAAGAAGAGGTGGGAAGAGAGGAAGGGATGTGTGAACGAGTATTTCCCCAGAGTATAATGAATGCCCTAGTGGACATCTGAGCAGAGTGCTGAGGGAGCCCAGAGGAGCAAGTCCGGAAATCCGTTGAAAACAGACCAATTCTAGCCTGGAAGAACTTCTGGCGTGCTGCCAGGTTGGCCCTGACCACCACTTTGTTGAAGACAAAGGAATGAATGAGTGTGTCTGAAGAAACGTGGCGAGAGTGGGTATTCTGGAAAGAAGAGCTGAAGGAATCCTGAAGAAATGGAAGAAGCTCTGTGAAGCAGCCACCATGCCTGTATCCTTTAGTTGTATCTGTGCTTAGAAGACAGTGTATGCACAAGAAATACCTATTTATATTATTTTATTTATTTTTTTAGATTATTTTTTATTGTTTTTGACAGAGAGAGATACAGAGACAGAGGCAGAGAGAAGGGGGAGGGCCCAAAACCGTCTCCATAGTTGCACATCATTGGTTTTTCCACATAGTTTCATTCCACAGGTGGGCACGGGGCTGCACAGGGTAGGAACTGGGCCGGGGTCTCACCCCGGTGAGAACCACACTGGGGGCACTCCCCAGTTCAGCATATGGGTCTACATGGGCCAGGGCCGGGATTCAGTCCTCAGTCCCTGGGGCTGCAAAGTGAGTGCTTAACTCACTGAGCCATCCCGGCTTCCCCTATTTATTTATTTTTTAAAGATGTAGTTTATTGCTTTTGACAGGACAGAGAGAGACAGAGACAGAGAAAGACAGACAGAAGAGGGGAGGGCCCAGAGCAGTCTCCATAGTCGTACATCATTAGTTGTGACAGTGTCATTCCACACAGGTGGATGTGGGGGTACATGGGGCGGCAACCAAACTGGGGGCCTGTCACATGGGAGGCGAGAACCTTCATCACCATCCCAGTGGTTACCAGTTGCGCCGCAGTTCAGCACATGCGTTTGCATGTTGCCGGGGCAGGGATTCGATCCCCAGACCTCACAGTTGCAAGGCAAGCACTCAACCTATTGAGCGATCCAGCCCAGCATCCTGACAAAGGCTAATTTTGAAAGTTTTCTGTATGTGCAGATTTGCAAACCTAAAAGAAATGGTTCTTGGCCTTTTTTGGGGAGTGGGGGTGGGAAGCAACTATTTTTTGAAATCCAATGAAAGCTCTGATCCCTCTCACCAAAAAAACATATCATTCCTGGGGTTCAGTTCACAGCTCCCTGAAGCCCACCCTTGGGGTCAAGGGGCTCCTTGCTCCAGGGCTCACAGGCTGTCATGAGGGCATCAGTCACGGAGCTCAGGTCCCACCCACTCAGCTAGAGCCAAGCTGGGCCCACTTGGCAGCCACCAGGTGACCTGAGGTGATGGGGAAACTACGTGGGTTCGAGAGCCCCTCCTCCTTTGGGGGAGAGCCTTGGGCCTCCATGAAAGAAGGGTTGTTCCTTGGGGTGGGGGAAATGCCCTGGCCTGGGCTTCATCTCCTTCGTGGGGCAATGGCCAGGGGCCTGGGGCTCGGAGGGGGAGTTAAGGCGGAAGAACTTGGTGGTAGAACAGGAAGGTAGATTCCTGATTTCTTGGAACCTTGGGAAAGGAGGGGCCTCAGGTCTGATAAGTTCAACTGGAAGCTGAGCCTCTCTCCTTAGGCTTCTTGCTCCCCGCCCTCACCTGGTCTAGAATCTCCCACCTGTGAGTGGCTGTAGTCTCAGGGGAAACAGTCCTTGTGTGCCTTCGGGGTGGCAGGCGCCAAGCATCAGCCATGCTGAGGGCCCAGGCCTGTGAGGCCCCCGGGGCATGGCTGGCAGCCCCTCCTGGAACGTGTGTTGGGGGCTGGGAAGTAATAGTGGCAACTTCGTGTTGTACCGTGTCCAGGCAGGGACAGGTTGAGCCCTGCCGGTTGCCCCACGGCCCTGTGGGCCAGGGGATCTTCTCCCAGGGAGTGGCCAGCTCAGGCCCCAACAGGCCCCAGCAGGGGTGGCGCCGGGGCGGGTGGCGGGCGGCTCACCACCGCAGACACGCCCGGGGCCTGGCCCGGGCAACTGGTTCCTTTTCTCTGTGAGAGTTGCAGCCTCAGCACTGAGTTTGGAGGAGGCAGCTGAATTCGAGGGAGAGCCCAGAAGGGGTCCTCGGGGTTGGGCATCGGAGGTGGTTAAACGTTAGGGAGGTGGGGCGGCAACTCTGATTGGTGGCGCGGTCACGCCACAGACGTGGCTCTGTCCATGGAGCGTTCACCGTAGGCCAGCGCTCAGATCTGCTCTGAGAGCCCAGCGAGGTTTGCGAGAGCCCCATGTCACAGATGAGGAAGCTGAGGTTCAGACAAGTGGTGTGACTCTCTCCCAGTCCACCCTGTAACGGAGGGTGCTGACATTCTTCTCCTGATGGAAGAACCAGAATGCTTGACTGCTCCATGCTACCCCTTAACAGAGCAGGACACAAGGCACCGGTGGAGGGGTGTATGGCGTGGGGGACAGAGAGGAGGTCCCACACTTTTATGGCCAGCCCCTGGTGAGCCGGGACCTGGGAGAGCTGAGGCTGCTTCCATGCTGGCCCCGGAATGCCCTCTGCTGCAGAGGGCACTGCCCCTAGGATGCTCCCAGCCACCAGGATCTGGAAGCCATTGGCTCATTTGAAAGCACACACGGGGTGTGCCCGTGGATGTTGCTTCCTCATCAAAATGTATTGATGCTGCAGCTGAGCTGCTGCCCAGCCCCTGGGGAGGAGACACAGTGGGCCTGGGTGCGGAGCTGCAGCTGCGGACTGGCAGGAGTGGAGGGCTCAGGGCTATGTGGCAGGGGGCCAAGGCCTGGGGAGCTGTGGGCCACAGCCAGCGCGCGTCTAGGAGGCTTGCTGGGCAGCCCGCCAGCCAGAACCCTGCAACAGCAGGGGGTGGGGAGAGACGGGTGCTCTAGGAGAGAGCGGGTGGGACCCTTGCGTTCAAACTCCACTGGGCTTGGCAGGAGGCCCCTCCCCCATGGCCAACAAACAAAGCAGTGACTCCCAGAGTAGAATTATGGGAGCTGCAGAGCCAGGTTCCCTTGGCTAGGGGCCACCTGGCAGGGGCCATCCGTGCCCAAGGACAGGGCCGGCCTGCACTGGGACGAAGGCTGTCCCTATAGACCAGAGTATTGATTGCTGGAGAGGCCACAATGGCCTGGGTTGACCATTCCACTGCCCAGCCTGTGCCCTGTGTCTCTGTGTTCACTGCCTTTTTCTCTGCTGAGCAGGTTCGAGAGGTAGTAGGCGTGTGTCCATGGGCTTGATGTGTTGAACTGTGCTTCCCTTTACCGTATTTTCTTGTAGCCTTTCTTAGGTCTCTTCCTTCTCTCCCTCTCCTCACTTGTTGTTCTTCTGCCTGATCCCATAGGTGAGGTTTTATTCATGTATGTATTTATTTATTTATGTAAAGATTTATTTTATTATTTTTGACAGAGAGAGACAGACAGACAGACAGACAGAGAGACGGGGGAGGGCCCAGAGCAGTCTCCGTAGTTGTATGTCATCAGTTTTCGACATGGTTTTGTTCTACACAGGTGGGTGGGGGCCACGCAGGGCGAGAACCGGGCCAGGGGCCTCCCTCATGGGAAGCTCACCCAGCTCAGCATATGGGTGCACTGAGGCCGGGGCCAGGATTTGATCCTGGGTCCCCGGGTCTGCAAAGCGAGCTCTTAACCTGCTGAGCCATCCCGGCTTCTCTTGTTTATTTTTACCTTTTGGCTTTTTGCCTTTTTTTTGCCCTCAATGACAACAGGTATACAGTATAACTTTGCACACAGGGAAATGCACACATCGTGAGTGTAGAGCTGTAAACATGTTAACATCTGTGCACACATGGAGAGCCAGCCAAGGTATAGAACGTCCTCGTCATCCCTAGTTTCCTGGTCTGCCTACGAGGCATGTGCCTCCTTGTAAGGCCTTGCTCACCACAGAGATGTTTTGTGTGGCCTTTTTGTATGTATTCCTATGTGTCTTTTACACCTCATTCTTTTATTTATTTTTTTTAATATTGTCTTTTATTTATTTATTTTTTTTAAGAATTATTTTTATTGTTTTTGACAGAGAGAGAGAGAGAGAGAGAGAGAGAGAGAGAGAGAGAGAGAGAGAGAGAGAGATACAGAGACAGAGAGAAGGGGAAAGGCCCAGAATAGTCTCCATAGTTGTACATCATCGGTTTTTCCACATAGTTTCATTCCACAGGTGGGCGTGGGGCTGCACAGGGCAGGAACTGGGCCGGGGTCTCACTCCAGTGAGAACCGAACTGGGGGCACTCCCCAGTTCAGCATATGGGTCTGAACGGGCCCAGACCAGGATTCAATCCTTGGTCCCCGGGGGCTTCAAAGTGAGCACTTAACCCACTGAGCCATCCCAGCTTCCTCTCCGCAAGATTTCTTGCCATTTGTTTTTCATAAGATTCTTATGGATGATATAGAGAAATGGGGGTTAAACAGTGCAGGTAGGAGGACACATAGCTAGTTGCTCCACCCAGAAAGCCTATGGATCAGTTTTAACCCTGATGGAAGTCTCGTGGCTTTGGGCTCTGTTTTGAGCCCTGTCTCACCCTATTTTCCCCCACCCCCAAATTGACAAAATACTGACAGCTTTTTCACAAAGGGCAACACACATACAAAACAAAAACCAAAAAAAACAATCTTCTGGAGGGCGGGCCCCTTGTAATTCAGGCTTCCCCACTAGGTGGGTATTGTAGGAACCCATCTGCGTCTGTGGACCCACTGGCACTGTTGTGAGAGGCTGCATTTGGCCTCAGCATATTGTGTTTGAGACTCTTTCAACACACAGTCACCCATTTCATGATGGGTGATTTACGCAACATACCGCATGACAATGTACCTGCCCACACCCCGCTGAGTGTTCAACAGTGTTTAACATGATTCCTGTGCCCCACACTCACTAGTCACCAGATCTTGCTCTGAGAGTGAGTTTTTTTCTCTCCCCAATAAAAAAATCCTCAAAGGGAAATTGTTTTGCTGACAGGGAAGAGGCAAAACAAAAAAAGGGCAAAAGCACTAAAAGGCATCAAAATCGACGAGTTTAAAAACTATTTTGAGCAGTTGTGATAGGTGTATTGCATCAAACAGAATGCTTTGAAGGTGACTTGAAATTTAAAGATTTATTTTATTGCTTTCGGCAAAGATAGAGACACAGAGAGACAGAGAGAAGGGGGGGCAGAGCAGTCTTCATAGTTGTACATCATCCATTTTTCTTTTTCTTTTTTTTTTTTAAAGATTTATTTTTATTGTTTTTGACAGGGAGAGAGAGAGTTACAGACACAGAGACAGAGAGAAGGGGGAGGGCCCAGAACAGTCTCCATAGTTGCACATCATTGGTTTTTCTACATACCCGGTAGTTTCATTCCACAGGTGGGTGCAGGGCTGCACAGGGCAAGAACTGGGCCAGGGTCTCACCCCAGTGAGACCCGAACTGGAGGCACTCCCCAGTTCAGCATATGGGTCCGCACGGGCCAGGGCAGGGATTTGATCCTCGGTCCCCAGGGCTGCAAAGTGAGCACTTAACCCACTGAGCCATCCTGGCTTCCCTTCTTTTTTTTTTTCATCATCAGTTTTCAACATGGTTTTGTTCCACACAGGTGGGTGGGGGCCACGCAGGGCGAGAACCAGGCTGGGGGTCTCCTGCATGGGAAGCACACCCCAGTTCAGCAAATGGGTCTCCACTGGCTGGGGCTGGGATTCGATCCTCTGTCCCTGGGGCTGCAGAGTGTGCTCTGAACTCACTGAACCATGCCGGCTTCCCCTCATGTGCTTTTTTGATGCTGAAATTGTCCCAAGCTGAACCCTGTGTCCTTTTGACATGACCCCATTAGTCTTTCATCACTGCCTTGCTTTCTGGCCCAACACACTGTCCCAGGCTCAGTTTTTTACTTTCCCTTTCATTTCCCCAATAAGTCCTAGTACTTTTGATTAGACAGTGGTATTTAGAAACCGAGAACGGAGTGGGAAGTCTGCTTGCCCAACATTTTTATCAATGACTTGAGTACAGGCATCAGGAGTGCTTATCAAATGTACCAAATGACTCAGAAACTTGGAGATGCCAAACGTATGATCATCGAGTCAATATTCAGAATGACCTCAATAGGATAGGATGAAATCTGGACCAGAGCCAATCGATTTAAAAAGAGATCAATACAAAAGTCCTGCGTTTGGGTTGAAAAAGATATTAATTGCATAATTTCAGGTTTGGAGGAACTCTTGACGGGATCACAGGTGATCTCAAAGAGGCGCCAGCAGTATTCCATGACCCTTAGGTTGCATTCTTTCTTTCAGCCAAGACTTCATGAGAGCCTGGCATATGCCAGGCCTGTTTCTAAAGACTTCAGAGATGTTAGGTAACAAGCCAGAGGGAGCAAAAATCCCTACCCCCACTCAGTCAACATTTTGGGTGTTGGAGGGGCTAGCGGGGAGGTCTGACAATAAAGAAAACCACCACAAAATAAGCACATCCTATATTATCTGTTAGGAGGTGATGAGTGCTTTGAAAAATAGACTCTCAGGGCAAAGGGCATATCGGGGGACATTCAGATTCTTGGAGAAGGTGATCTTTGAGTACAGCTTTGGAGGAAGCAAGGCACTGTGGTCTTGTGGCTATATGCCTGGGAGAAGAATGCTCCAGGTGGAGGGAGTAGCCAGGGCAAAGTCCCGCAAGAGAGTTCTGTGAGCCAGCCTGGGGTAGACGGAGTGGGGAAGGGCAGTGGAGTATGCAGGGGCTCTGGGGGTGACGAGAACTTGCAGCCCACTGAGAGGTGTTTGGCTTTTCTCCTGAGTGACATGGGGAACCATTGGAGGGTCTTGAGCATACAGTGCCACAACCTGACTTTGATTTTGTAAGAGTCCCTCTGGCTGCCAAGTTGAGAACAGTTTGCTAGTAGATCGGATGCGGGGAATGAACGAAAAGGAAGGAGTTGGGCTTCGAACCTGAGCAACGTTAGGCTGTTCCATGAGATGGGGAAGGTTTACGCAGATGGAGCCTGTTTGAAGGAGGGAGAGAGCAGGATCTTGGTTTGGAACATGCTGGCTTTTGAGATGCCTGCCTGTGACAGAGGACAGCCAGCGAAAATGTTGAGGCCATTTGGAGTTCAGGACAGAGGTCCTGGCGGCAGAGAGAAGCTTGGGTTTCTTTGGCTACAGATGGAGCTTGGGGGTCTTTGGTGCTGCTTGCATCCCAGGTGGGATTCTGTGCCCAGTGCTGGTAGCCTCTGTTCTGTTAGCCTGGCCCATGGCCATAGAAGAAGGGTGTTGGGATGGTGGAAGTACGCAAGTCATGCCTGGCAGAGAAGACCTGGGACCACCTGAGTGCTGTGCCCACCCTGACAGCCACCCTGTGGGAGAGGATGTGGCAGGCCCCGGGGATGGGGTGGGAGCAACCGGTGGTGGCTCTGAGGAAGCTCATTTTGGCTGGGGGTGAAGAGGAACTTTCCCAGGACGGCAGCTAATTCCTGGAGAAACTGTCCCCACTGCCATGGAAATGACCAGGGAGGTTTTTGAAACTCCTTTTGATGTGAAACGTAAGAAGAATTACATTTTACTGCGTCCCAGTGCACATTTAGGGGAAGTTGAAACATGTTTCCGAAAGCTTATTTATCCCCCTACTTTTTTTTTTTTTTTTATGACCATTGCACTTTGTAATCTGTTTCTTTCTTTCTTTCTTTTTTAATGATGACAGGGAGTCACTACATTGATTTCAGGACCCACTAATGCGTCCAGGTTGCAGATAGAAACCCCTGGTCTCAGCTGGACTGAGCTCCCCTCCTGGGGTTGTTAGGAACCAGCACCTGGGCCGAACCTTTTCTAAGTGGGGGTAGCTCTAGGGCCCATTCCAGCTCTAGGGAGCACGTTCCCCTGCCCGGCTTTGGGCAGGCGGTGGAGCTCCCATTCCTTGGCAGTACATGAAGTCCTTTTCTTCCACGGAAGCTAATCTGGACCCCGCTCCCCTACACCCGAGGTTCGGCTTCGTGTGGACAGAATTCTAAGCGTGGATGCCCCGCAGCCTACTGGGCATCAGTGCTGGGTCTGCAGAGAAGGCAGCCGAGACCGACGGTGGACTGAGAAGCCACGGGCCCCGGCGTCCCGAGTTCATCTGGTCACAGACAAGTGGGTGCCAGGAGCGTTCGGCGGGAGGCGCGCGGACAGAAAGGGACGCGGCCCAGACCCAGGCCCAGGCCGCAGGAGGCGCACGCACAGTGGAGAGACCCCCACACGTTCTCCCAAACCACGGGTGCTCTCAGGAGGGTCGCAGCCGCCGGAAGGGGGCCCGAGCGGCGGCGGGAGGGTCTGAAGGTGGCAGCGGAGAGCTAGGGGGCCCCCTTTCCATCCGCGCCGCGCGCCCGCGCCTTCGGATCCCCTGACTCGGCCCCTCCGGGCGCGCACCCAGGGGGCGCCCCCGGTGCCCGCAGCGCCCAGGAAGGAGGAAGGGGGAAGGGGCGGGCAGGGCCGCGAGCGGAGCTCTCGGAGAGGCAGGGCCAGTCGCCCCACTTCCTCCTCCGGCGCCGCCCTCGCCTCTCCCTCTCCCGCGCTCGCCGCGAGCCTCCTTGGAACCTTGGAACCGTGAGCCGGCCAGACGCGCTGCGGGGGTCGGAGGGGCTCCAGCGCTCGCGGCAGCCACGTGACCCGCCCCCCCCCACCCCACCTCCAGGTCCAGGGGCTGGGCTACCGCTTGCAAGTCTCGTTGAGCCACCTGAGCCGGAGCCCGGAGGGCGCTGTCGCTGTGTCCCGAGTCCCGCGCGCCGCGATGGCCCGGGGAACCCGGCCGCCGCCGCCGCCACTGCTGCTGCTGCTGCTTCTGCTGCCGCAGCCGCCTGCAACTGGGGGGTTCGCCCCCCGGATCAGCCTGCCGCTGGGTGAGTGCTGGGGTGACCCCCGCGGGGCCCCGGGGAGGAGAGGGCCGGCGGCCCGCGCTGCCTCGTGCACAGGTTACTGTGACAAAGGAGTCAGGGGGCCTGTCGGAGGCGAAGGGCGCCCCAGGACCCCTCCTTTTTCAGAGAGCTGAGGGAGGGAGAGGAGGGGAGCTGTGTGCGTGGGGCCACGGGCCCCTTTCTCCCATTCTTTTCATGGGCAGGGAGGGGGTCCTCGGCCGCTCCGTCGTCCCCCCTGCTCGCCCCTTGCGGGGCGGCCGGACCCCCACGGTCCACCGGCCTACCCTGGGTCTTTGATGCTGACCAGAGCCAGCCGCGGGTGCCGCCCCCGAACTTGCGTCCGTAAACACTGGGGTTCTGGTATTCCAGCAAGTCGCAGCAGGACTGGGGAGTCGTGGTGGCAGGGCCGGCGCGCCAGCCTCCTTCCCAGGCCTTTCACCCTGGTGGGATCCCCCCAGGGCCTGGGAGCGAACGGATGGGGAGGTGGGCAGCTCTGGGCCCTGAGATCCTAGGCCCTGCAAGCCGGGAAGGTCCCCAGGGTGACCCAAGAAAGAGTCCCACCCCAGAGGCCAGGTCCTTCTCCTGGGGCTCCCATCTGCTTCTGTGGCCCCCCTACCTTTCCAGCCCTCCCCTCTCCTTACCCCCCCCCTTTTATCTGGCTGCTCCCCCGATTCTTCTTTGAAATGTGAGGGACCTGGATTGCAAGCCTGTGTCTACTCCTGGCCATGTAAGCCTCTTCTCCCTGGGCCCCAATTTGCTCATCTGCAAAATGGGCACGGTCACAGGCACCTTGCAAAGGGACCTCGGAGATTTAGTGAGACTAGGTTGTAGGACCTACAAGGGCTGGCTGGGGGAAAAAACCAAAAACAAAAAACCCAGCCATTCATGCCTCTTGGTCACAGTCCATGGCTGGTTACTTTCCGGACAGCCCTCATAGACAGACTGTCTACAGGTAGGGACCCAATAGAGGTTTCTCTAAGCCCTCTGACGTGTCAGTTGTCACACTATAGGAATTACAATAAAGGACCTATAAATTAGAGGTTACAGACTGAAACTGTACCGTCAGACAGTCTTTTCTCTTATAGCATATCCCCACCCTTCAAAGCATCCTGTTGGCAAAAGAAAAGTGTAGCAGGATCAGCACCTAAATTCACCTGGTGGCCCTGAGCCCGCCTCCCCCATCCCTCCACCTCCCCACCCCGAAACATGGCAGAGTAGTAGTGCTGAGAAGGGGGCCTGACTGTAAGCCTGCCTTGGCCACTTAAGTAACCGTGTGACCTTGAACAAGCTGCCTGACCTCTCGGGACCTTGATTTCCCCATCTGTAAAATAGGGCTCATAGCAGCCCCTGCCTCCGGGCAGCAAGGAGCGAATCCAGCTTATGCCGGAAAAGACGGGGCTTGGTACCTAGAAACCGCTCAGCTGGCGTTAGCTGTCATTGTCGTTGTGTGTGTGTGTGTGAAGTACGGGCTTCATTCTGGCGCATCCTGCACAGAGCTGGGGTGATTCTGCCTGGGGTGGAGCAGGGTTTCTGTGTGAGTCTGACCACAGCTTGTCCTGAGAGGCTGAACAGGTGTATCCGGACCAGGCCTGCTGCCTTTTGCTGTTTTTCCGTTGCAACCAGAACTCCCTTTGCCCTCAGACCCTCTCAGCTTTGGGAGCAGGTGAGATGAGGTGGAGATAGGTGCTCGACAGGGGTCCACGGATGTGGCCCCCAGGAAAGCTGGGCTGTAGCCCATGGGGGTGGGGGCAGTCTGTCACATGCGCCAGGTGTTGTATCCCAGCTCTGGAACTGAATGGGGACTAGGAGACAGGATAGGGGAGCCGTGAGGAGAAACCGAGAGGACCTGTCTTTTGAGAGCAGCTGGAACACTTACTTGGTGGTCATTACCACATCGCTCCAAGACCTGCTCCTTCCACAAATTCGTGACCTTGCAGGTTTCTGTCACCGGCGCCCCCTGCATGTGGTCGCTTAGCCCTGTGGTCCAGATGTCTGTGTCCCTCCAAAATGCATATGATAAAATCCCAACCCCCAGAGGACTGAGGTTCTATGAGGACTGCATTTGGTGCACCGCACAAAGGCGCACCGCCGAGGGGCAGAAATGCGGTCAGTACTCTGCTCTCTGAGCTGTGTGGATCTTAGAGAAAAAGACCCTCCACTGGGTTCTGGAGGCTGGGTCTCCCCCAGCAGGGCCCTCTTGTTCTACTCCCACCAAAGCCCTGGCAGCGCCCCAGTGCCTGACCTTGTGAGCACACGTTCATGCTTTACTGACTGGTACGCACCCCATCCCGACGTGCCCGCCTCCCCGGCTTCCTCCTGGCCCTTGATGCCGTCTGCCCCCCTCCTGTCTACGTGCAGGTCTGCCCCGTTCAGGCTGGGTGCCTCAGTGTGGAATGCCCCGGAAACTGCACAGGTGCACCTTCCGTGCGTGGCCTGAGGCGGCTTCCTGCCTCGTCCCCGGGGGCTCCTTAGATGTTCCTGGCAGCATGCCCATCATGGACAGGCCTGCAGTGACCACAGAACCCTGGGTGTGAGGCCCCAGGGTCCCTCCCGCACAGAACAGGGACGTGAGAGGCATGGAACTAGAGACTACACACCTCCTCTCTGGACACCTGACCTCCCCAAGTGGATTTCCCCCTCCTCAAGCCCCCTCCAGAGCCTGCCTGGATGCCTAGAGACAGGGAGCCGCTTCTGGGCTTTGAAACAAACTCCTGAAAGTGCAGCACCCTTCCTTTGGAATCCTCATTACCGTTGATCAGATTCTTGGGGCTACCAGGAAGAGCGGTGCCGCATTTGTGGTCTTCCTCAGTGGCCGGGAGGGAGAGGAGGACTGGGAGGCCCCAGGGTCAGCCGATGATGATGAGGCCCAAAGACGGGGAGTGAATTGTCCCTGTGAAAGGAACGCTTCAAAGACGCATGTGGAATTTCAGTTCTGGTGCATTTGGGAGCTGTGAGCTCCGGAGTCCCACAGCCAAAGGAGCAGGAGAGATGCTAAGCAGACATGGTGGCCCAGGGCGTGTGAGCTACAGGACCCAGTGCCTGCTGGCCTGGCCATGTGGGAAGACACAGAACCCTGCTGCCATGGCTCCTGAAAGTCTCTGTGGGTCCCCTTATTTGGGCAATTAAAAGGAGCTATTAATTCGCCCCTGCTTTGGACATGCCTGGCTGGGAAGCTATGGACACGGTGTTTCCAAACCATATTGGAAATAAATCTGCAGGTCTGCACCCTGCAGTCAACAAAAACCCATCGAGCGGAGAGAACAGGGCGTGGGCACCGATCAGCTGCTTGTCCGGTGACCCTGGAGCAGGCAGCCAGGGTCACGGCTGCTCCGAGAAGGTCAGAGCTGTTCTACGTGGCCCCCGGTGCGGGCTGCTTTCAGAGTCTTTACGTGGCCAGTTACTGGTCTCTTTCCATGATGTTTGTCTTCAGCTGTGTCCCGTGGGCTGGCCTTTGCACTCCTTCCCCCCCGGAGCTTCACGGACAGAGCTGTAACCGTGGGTGCTGAGGGCCTGGCATTGGAGACTAGCTTTTGCCCTGCTTAGTAACCACACAGCCTGCCTCCATCCATCCATGAGCATTTTCACACTGGCAACAAAGGATTAGTAGCAGGACCCATCTCATGGGGTTAGGATGATGTGTAAAGCATCTGGCATGACCCCACTGGACACGTGCATTGTCTCCAGTAAAAGGTAGCGGCTTCTGCTGTCTGTGATGGAAATTTCCTGCCCACCTCGCCTGGCGAGGTTATTTCCATCAGTTTGGTAGATAACATCTGAGTGTTCTCCGGATGTAGATATGTAGGCCCAGACCACCACCAGGCCAGGGAAGGAAGCGATGCAGACCTCACCCCCACCCTGGGGGAGAAGACAGAGATGATTAGAGGTCACCTTCTGGGGGACCTGCTTTATTTAGCTTCCTTTTCTTTCTTTCTTTCTTTTTTTTTTTTTTTTTTTGACAGAGAGAGACAGAGAGAAGGGGGAGGGCCCAGAGCAGTCTCCATAGTTGACAGCATTAGTTTTCCATAGAGTTTCACTCCACAGGTGGGTGCGGGGCTGCGCAGGGCCGGAACTGGGCCTGGAGCCTCCTGTATGGGCCCCGGCAAGTACTGAACTGGGGGTACACCCCAGGTCAGCATATGGGTCCGCCTGGATCGGGGCCAGGATTCGATCCTCGGGCCCTGAGGCTGCAAAGCAAGCGCTCAACCCACTGAGCCATCCCAGCTTCCCCAGCTTCCTTTTCAAGTGCCCCTGGTTCAGCTCTTTCCAAGTCCTCCCCTGCCCCGCGCTGGCTCCACTCTGCCCTCTGCGTAACCCACATTCAGCTGGGTGTTGAAATGCCTGTGGGGCAGCCCAGCAAAACTCCAGGCTTGCACAACTTTTGGGGCGCATCTGGATACACCTGCTCGCTCATCCCCCATACTAGAGAGACAGGGTAGCACGGAGCCCGGAGAGGAGGCTGGACTCGGGTCATGTTGTCAATCACTCCTTCCTATAGCCCCTTCTTAGGGCCCATGGCTCCCTTCCCACCCCCACAGGTGCTCGGCCACGGGGGTGGCCCTCCCTGGGGGATGAGCAGGGAGACAAGCAAATAAAACTTGAGGCAGGGGAAGCCGGAATGGCTCAGCGGGTTAAGAACTCACTTTGCAGTCCTGGGGACTGAGGATTGAATCCCAGCCCAGGCCTGTGTGGACCCAGATGCTGAGCTGGGGTGAGCTTCCCATGCGGGAGGCCCCCGGTTCGGTTCTTGCCCTATGCGGCCGCGCCCACCTGTGTGGAGTGAAAGCATGTCGAAAACTGATAACGTACAACTATGGAGACGGCTCTGGGCCCTCTCCCTTCTCTCTGCCTCTGTCTCTCTCTGTCTCTGTCAAAAACAATAACATAAATCTTTAAAAACAAAAAAGCCTTGAGGCTCCCGTGGTCCAAGCAGGCTGCTGCTTTCCCCATCTAGTCCTCTCTGCCATAAACGTTCCTCTGCTCCTAGCCCTGTGCTGTCTCCGTGGTCACTCGTCAGCCACCACTCCTATGGGACCATCTCATTGCAAGGCAGGAGCCAGCCCTCCAGCCCGTAGGTGACCCAGGCGGCATGCTCACGTTTGTGTTGCAGCGTTTAGCGCCTCTCGGAGAAGGTGGGAAGTGGGTAACAGCTATGGAGCTGCCGGAGGCACCCGCTTCAGCTGTCTTGCTTGCACCTACGTGGTCGGTGGAATCAGCCCCATTTTACAGATCAGATAGTGGAGGTTCAGAGAGGGGAGGGAGGTATTTTGTGCAAGTCATGTAGCTCTGCCTCCCAAGCCTGTGGCCCGACCTGTTCTCTAGGGCACCTCTCTGATCTGCACTCACAGGTCCACCAAGAAGCCCATCCTAACAGCGTAGAGGGGTTCAGAAAGGTGGGGCTGTGGTGAGGAGGTTTTGGTGGAAACAGTGCCCAGAAACCTCATGTTATCCTAATTCCTAAACTGAACCTATTCTGGCCTCCCCTTGCCCATCCTCAGAGAGGTGCTAACAGGAAGAAAAAAGGAACTTCCCCCTCAAGACAGAACACCCACGGCACGCCAGCCACTGCCCTCAGTTGTGGAGGTGGTCGTCTCATACCTTCCACCTTGCACAGGTGAGGGAGCCGAGGCTCAGAGAAGCCAGCTCCCACTGTCAGGGTCACACAGCAAGAAAGGTGGAGGGGGCCAGGCCTTGAGCCCCAGCTCTCTGTTGCAAGAGCTATGTTCTTTCCGTCCCAACAGCTGCCTCCCGCATTACCTGCGACAGGTACAAAAGTAGCAAAATGACCTGGCCCAGCCCCTTGAATAATGGATAG
Organism: Craseonycteris thonglongyai; assembly: GCA_004027555.1. Classification (NCBI taxonomy): domain Eukaryota; kingdom Metazoa; phylum Chordata; class Mammalia; order Chiroptera; family Craseonycteridae; genus Craseonycteris; species Craseonycteris thonglongyai. The sequence goes on from PVKE010004881.1 coordinate 19,928, forward strand.
GCTATTATGTATTTCCGTCTGGAAAAGAAATCGGTTGAGGTCACCCCCTGGATGGGACAAAGATCCAGCATGTCTGTGGTCTTGCTGGCATCCCTGCTCGGGCTGCCTCAGAGATGGCAGGTAGCTTGTCCAGGGTTGCCCAGTGGTCAGTGATAAACATCAGGGCTCACACACGCCTGCCTGTCTCCTTGTCCCCACGCCTGTCTCCTTGTCCCCGCGCCTGTCTCCTTGTCCCCGCACCTGTCACACCTCTGTCTGCCCCCTGGGTATTCAGTGCTTTCGAAAGGGGTGGTGCAAACAAGCGTGAGGCTGTAGGCCTCCAGACTGCCCCCTTTTTGTATCAGGGGCACCACAGCACCCCAAATTGGGACTTGTCAGTCCTGCTTTCCACCTGCAGACGTTTATGGAACCACTCCTTGGAGCTCACCTGGCCAGGTGATGCAAATACGGGATACAAATAGGCGTAAGATCCTCCAGGCACTCTCTGTTGGGTGGAAGAGACAGAAAGCTCATTCTCATCAAACACGGTGGCCAGTGCATCAGAGAGGTGTGAACAGGAAGTGGTGGGTGCACAGACAAGGGGCCCCCGCCTGACTTGGGATTCGGGGAGGCCTTCTGTGGGAAATGAGACTGAGCTGAGTCTCAAAGGGTGAGTAGGAGTTAGTCAAAAGGAAGGGCTTCTGGGCTGGGGGTGGCTCCAGAGGAGGACTAGGACCTGGACTTGCAGTTGAGTGTCTGTCATTGGAGACGGGGGAGGGGAGTGTGGCTGGTGAATTAGGGTCTCGGACGATGGAGGGTTTTACACAGGACATTGAAATGCTGGGCATTGGATGTTCCAGGAAACGAGACCATTCAGGAGCCAGCCCTGGAGAAGGTTGGTTACAAACACAGACCCTGGAGCTGGCAGCCCAGGTTCAAATCCCAGCTTGGTCCCATCCCCTGAAAGATGCAGGGGGTGATGCCTGGCCTTGTGGCAACCTTGCCGGGAGTTAATCGTGTGAAGTGCTTAGTCAGGGCCACAGTCCCTCCCTAGCCCTTGGAGGGATGGACGGAGGCCCAGAAGGAGCGTGAGGGTGACGTGACATGACTCTTGAGGCTGGTATGGCAGACACCTGAGAGGCAGGGGGCCGTCACAGGGGTGTGTCCCACATGCCCCTCAGCTCTGGGGTCTGGCAGGGAGGCAATGTCTGGGCCCTGGCACGTAGGGCTGGGTGAGGCCTGCCTCCCAGTCGGGGAGTGAGTGGGAGCTGAGGAGTGGAGACGGCCCAGGGCTGTTCTTCTCTTCAGGATTTTTGGCTGAGAAGGGCTGAGGGAGGCACACACGTTTCTAGGATGAATAGTAAGAGAGGGAAACAGCGTGCTGTGTGTCAGAGGTGATGACACAGGACTGGAGGGTTGGGGGGCGGTGGTTGAGGGTGCTTATACCTGATGTGGCCCCTGTTTGCTTAGAAAAAGGGGCAGACAACTATGAGAGAAGAAGGTGGACCCTCAGCCAGAGGCCTCAGGAGAGGGAGAGGTAGCTCGGGAATGGCCAGTCCTGAGAGGAGGCTGGAGGCGCTGACCTTGGTTCTGGGTGAGGCCCGTAGAGGTCAGACTCCCAAGGTGGTGGCCGCTTGTGATAGGTTCTGGGTTGGGGCTCTGCCCAGCCAGATGGGCACAAGGGGGTCTGTGAGGGGCTGGAGGCCCCCTGGTGATGCTGGCAAGAGCTCCCGGCCTGCTGTCTTGCTCGGGGCCTTAGCCACTTGGTATACCGGCCCAGGAGTGCCGGATGCTTTGAGGGCTGGGCCTCCTGGCCTTGGGTCCACAGCCCCTCTTCCTCACTGGGGACCCTCCCCTGGCTTGGTGACGTTAGAGTGTGGCCCCTCGCTTCTGGCCTATCAGGCTGCTCAAAGCAGTCCTTGGGCGGTGTGAAGGGCGGCCGTGTGTCCAGGACCCTGGCTGCCCTAGTTAGCCATTGAGTTGGCACTCCTTCCCTGGGGGCACGGCCCCTGCTGGGTCAAGTGGGTCCAAGGGTCCCATGTGACTCTGGGGAACAGGCTCTCGGACCTCTCTGGCTGGGACTTCGTGATTCCAGCTGCAGGGTAGGGAGTCCGCCCCTCCGTCCCCTGCGCTGGGGGCACCTTCCTGTCTCTGACTCCACAGGGCAGCTGCTGTTTCCTGGCCTCATCCTGCCAGGGCCCGTGTGGAGGGCAGGGTGGTAGGGCCAGGTCAGCTGTGGTGCCTGGAGCCACCCTGGAGGGAAAGGTGGGGTGGGGCTGTGAGTCAGTCACGGCCCTGCCACAGCTCGCTGGCTGGCCAGGGTGGGGACGTTGCTGAGCCTTATTCCCGTCTCACCTCAGAGAGCTCCAGGCTTCCGGCTGAGTCATGGGTGGTGGTGGGGGGAAAGGGAAAGACTCTGGATGAGGCTGGGGGCTGAGTTGTTCCCGCATCACTTCCTGCTGATAACGCAGGCCCTGGGGACTGAGGGGGGGCGGCCCTGCAGGTGACTCCGACGTGCCCAACCCCGCATGACCCCAGGTCAGCCCCCTTCCGGCCTCCTTGGAGCCCTGAACAGGCCACCTGCTCAGGGCAGCTCAGGATGCATGGAAAGGTTTCAGCCCACCTGGGAAAACTGGCCACAACCTCGGGTGGTCCGGCTGCCTCCGGATAGAGTGACCCACTGGTAGAGGATGTGGAGGGTGGCTGGGACCGCACGAGCTACCCTCTACCACACAGAGAGCAGCGCAGAAGCTGAGGCCGACCCAGAACCCTGCCGGCACTCTCAGGGAGCCAAGTGCATAACCCCACCCCCCAGTCACCTCTACACAAACGGCACCCCGGAGCGAACGCACAGGCACGAACAAGCCCTGCAGGGAGGCGCGTGCGCGCGTGCTGGCCGTGGTTTGCATCTCCTGGCGTCAGCCATGCAACCGGGAAGGCCAGGGAGGGGCCGCTTCTCCCAGCGCCCTGCTCCTGGGCCCCCCTCTCTCTCTCTTGCTGGGCTGGATTTTCCTGCAAGGCTCTGGGCTTTTGTTTTTGATCTACTCGAGCGTTGATCGTGTGCCAGACCCCGTGCCAGCACCCGGGTAACGTGTGCAGTTGTTTTGAGTGAGCTCCCGGTAAACGTGCCTTATTATGTCTATTATTATTATTTACATACATAATCTCACTTCTTCTCATAACAACCCTATGAAGCAAGGTGCTATTATCCCCACTTTACAGATAAGGAAACTGAGGTTCCCAGAGGGTACGTGGCTTGTCCTGGTGGCAAAGGCCTCGGATGGGACAGCGACGGGATTTGAACCCAGGCCTCTGCCTCTAGAGTCCGCGCTCCTCATCCCTCTCGTTTGAGACTGCTGGTGGGAAAGCCAGCCCTACGGGTGAGCCCCCCTGTGAAGTTTCCAGGGCAGGAGGGATCGAGAGGGTCAAGGCTGTCAGGATAACGTGGCCTCAAGTCTGAGAGGCTCAGGGCAGGGGGAACATGGGAGGAGAACCCCCAGAATGTGAGGGGGCCCTCGCCTTGTGTCCAAGGCATTTCCGTTTCTGTGCCACTTCACGGACTGTGGCCCAAAATGACCAGAAGGAGGTGTGGTGGCTCTCGAGCAGCTGGCTTGTGTGGAGGGCTGGGTTGCAGTGGGGCTGGGCAGCTAGTATCCCAGCCGCTCCCCTGGCTGGGCTGAGCTGTCTGTGTCATGATTGGCAGGTTTCCACCTCCTTCCAGGGCTGCGTGAGGCCCAGCTGCCACCTGGACTCTAGCTCTGACCTTTGGCACTTTTTATATCTGGACCGATGCCAAGGGCAGCCTCCTGCCCAAACTGGGCAGGCAGATAAGCACTGGCAAATGTCAGCCAGCCCTTGCTGAAGGGGTGCAAAAGATAAGCAGGGGACTGTTTGCCGGAGCCTCGCCGACTTTGCATGAGACTGCTGTAAGTTCCGTGCTTTTTCATTACTCCCACGGCACACGTGAGAAAACTAAGGTTGATGATGTCTACGCTGCCCAACACAGGACCTGCACGGCCCTTTCAAAGCGTGGTCCTTGGATCTTTCACTCCAGGATCACCCAGGAGCTTGTCACAGTGCCCACGCTCAGACCCCATCCCAGGTCAGCAGCTTCCATCAGTCAGGCAGGGCCTGGAGTTCAGATCTTCTGGGTACATAGTTTTTGCTGCATCCTGCAGTTTGCAGACGGTGGGCTTGGGAAGGAGGCCTCCCAAACCAGCCTCCCACTGCAGCCTCTTTTGTGCTGTGTGGCTTTTTTACAATGCTTCATTTCTGAGCTTGGACTCCTTCATTTGTAAAGTGGGGAAGACAACAGTCCCTCCCTCCTACGGATGCTGTGGACGCGCCAGGAGTTGGTATCTATAACACATTTCGCACAGCGCCTTCCCGGAGTGAACCTGTATCAGCCAACTGCAGAGCGGTCTTTTTAGGGAGGGTGGTTGTTCCCAGGAGGAGAGCACAGAAGGGGCAGGCTGCCTGTTCCAGAAGACTTATCAGCTCATTGACACAAAGCACAAGCAACAGGATCGGGCCCCATGTGTTGGGAAGTTTTCTGGTTGGGAGGAGTGGAACGTTCATGCAGGAAATGTTCCCTGAGCCTCCCAGTGTATAGAGTGCCCCTAAGAAGGAACAAGGAGTTGGGAATTTGAGACAGACAACCTAGAGTCTGATGTGATTCTGACATTACTAGTTCAAAGAGAATACTTTAGTTCTCCGATCACAGCTGCCCCTATGCAGTTTCAGCAGCAGAGTTCCGGCTCTAGACATTAGTCAGGACTCTCCCGTGTGACTTCCCAGTGCAACCCAGTTCCAACTTTGTCCTTGGTATGCGTTCCTCCTCTTGGACTGTAAGGATACGATGATTTCATTTCCCTTTTCTCCTTGGCTGCTGAGAGGCTCAGCTCAAAATATACAGGTCCTCTCTAGTAACTGTGTGACAACCTCTATTCTAACCTGTGTATGGGAATCTGTCCTTCCTTTCTGGTTTTGATGTTGTCTTCAGATTTGTTTTCATTTTTGTCGGCTCCCGATTTGGTGTTTATATTTTACTCCCTTCTTTTCTTTGTGTTTCCTCACCCTGTGGAACCAGGCTGGGGGTATGTACAATCACTCACCGTGTAAAACACACACAAAGCCATCTTCACAGCTGGTTTGTTGGCATGTGGTACTTTTTGCTTCTTCTGCTCCATGAAAATGTATTTGTTTGCGTGGCCATAATCCACTGGTCAGTTAGGAGATGCCTGAGGTTGGGCAGGATGGCTGCTATGTGCTTGTTTTTCTTTTCATATCAGCTGCTTAGAATTTTTAAAATAATTTCTCTCCCAATTTATTAGTCACTCAGAGCATGAACAGTACCCTGGTGGATAGATGTGTGTGTGTGTTTGTGTGTGTGTATTTCAGTTTTTTTCTTTTTCTCTCTAATTTATTTCTTTCACATTATACAACCATAACCTGTAATCCAAAAATGATAACAAGTGATGAGGAAAAAAAAAAGAAAAAAATTCCCTGCTGTGATTTTTACCAGAACTGTTTGCCACTTTTCAGCATTTTGTGATTCATCCTTCTGGATTTTTTTTTTTTTTTTTTAATCTCCTATATTTATATCCCCCCCCCCAATAAAAACCAATTTAACCATACCATACTATTTTATAACCTCAGTTTTACTTAGTGGTAGATAACTAGTTTCTTTCCTTGTTATTAGGTACTCTGTGACAATGAAAGGCATTCAAAATTTATATCGAGGACACATGCACATAATTTTTTTACATTTAGAAGGATTGAATGTGAAAAGCAACTACTGTCTCAGTCTCCCCCAGCCCCCAGGCCTGGTTAAAAGGGGCAACTTTTAATCAGTTAGACTCCTTACGAAGCGGTTCCCTCTGGATATTTAAGTAGAATGCTTATACCCCTCTTTCTTGGCTTATCTGACGTACTGATTTTGAGGATAATAAATCTTCCCATCACTTCCATCACCCTCCCCCATTTTCTGCCACTACAGTATGGTTACCTTTGCAACTGAAAATAATAGGCCTTCACCTTAGTTTCTTGTTCCCTCAGCTGTTGACAGTATCATGTGACCCTCTTTGCTTTCAGAAGGCGATACAGGGACTCCATTCTTCTTAGCGTCCTCGCCCCCAGCATCACGGTATCTGTCTGTTGTACGTTCAGGTTTCTGAGGTCAAGGTTGATCACGTATATAACATCCTGCTTAATGACCGTAAATCTTCCCTGAATGACTGTGAGGTGTGGAAGGGGTTGAAGACCAGTGTCTGCATTTCTGTGCCGACGTAGATCATGTTCCCTGCAGGGCAAAGGGGTGGACTGTGCTTACTGGTCCTTCTGTTGGCTCATACATGGCATAAAGGAGCGTGTGAAATGCCCTTTCCTTCCTCACTTTCTGTTAGGTGCTCCGAAACCATCGCTTTCTATTTTGAGCCTGCCTTCCTGTGTAACTTCCTTTGCTTGTTTTTCTGGGGCTTCCGCTACAATATCTTTTTTTTTTATTGTTAAATTTATTGGGGTGACATTGGTTGGCAATATAGTTTCCAGGTGTACACCTCTACATTACATCATCCATGCGTTGTACGATATTATTTTTATCAGCTGCCAGCATTTCATGCAGTGAAACCATTAGGATTATTTTCACCTCACCCCACCCCCATGGTTGGACATTTAGGTTGTTTCAGTGTTTCATAAATGTGAATGATGCTGTATGTAATTCACTTTTTTTTTTTCATTCATCTTCGTGCATTGGTTTCTTGCATAATGTTTGTGATTCCCAGAATGCTGCTCCCCCATTCAGCCTGATCCCTTTGTCCCCAGCCCCTTGCCACCACTGCCTTGTGACCTACTCTCTGATTGGCCCATTCTAGAGGTTGGTATAAGAGGGTTTTTGTGGGAAGGGTAGCTTTTGCATAACGTCTCCCTGCCTTTCCCAGGCTCTGAAAAGCGGCCAGTTCTCAGATTCCAGGCCGAAAACGTCTCCAACTCCACGGCCCTTCTGCTGAGCAGGGACGGCAAGACTTTGTACGTGGGTGCCCGCGAGGTCCTCTTTGCTCTCAACACCAGCATCAGCTTCCTGCCCGGCGGGGAGTACCAGGAGGTGAGAGGTGATGCCCGGGGCTGACGAGGCTGGGCAGAGGATGGCAGATGGGAAGGTGAACAGAAAGACGGACCTTCGGGAGTCCAGGGATGATGGGAACAGAGAGGGGAGAGGACCGGGAGGGGTACCCTCCATTCCCACACCCACACTTACCTGCCCCCTCACGTCCCCCAGCTGCTATGGCGCGCAGATGCTGAGAAGAAACAGCAGTGCAGCTTCAAGGGCAAGGACCCACAGGTGAGTTAGCACCTGAAGGTGACCTGGGCTGCAGGTGGGATGGAGGCTGGCAGACGGGGACAGAAGGGGAAGTGGGCGCAGATGCAGGCAGCTGTGGTGGAAAAGGTGTGGGCTTCTGAGAGGTCCAGACGTGGGTTTGAATCTTAGCCCTCTACATACTAGCTCTGTGACCTTGGACAAGTAGATCTGTCTCTGTGAGCCTTAGTGTTCCCATCTGTGAAATGGGGATAATGGTGCCTGTCCCACTGGACTTCATCGTGAGTGAGGAGGGTTCAAAGAACTGATGTGGGGAAGCTCAGTGGGTTAAGCACTCACTTTGCAGCCCTGGGGACCGAGGGTCGAGTCCCAGCCCCGGCCTGTGCGGAACCATATGCTGAACTGGGGAGTGCCCCCAGTTCGGTTCCCACTGAGGCGAGACCCTGGCCCAGTTCCTGCCCTGTGCAGCCCCTTGCCCACCTGTGGAATAAAACTGTGGAAAAACCAATGCTGTGCAACTATGGAGACTGTTCTGGGCCCTCCCCCTTCTCTCTGTCTCTGTATCTCTCTCTCTTTCTCTCTCTCTGTGTCAAAAACAATAAAAATAAATCTTTAAAGAGCTGATGTACATAAGACACCCGGCACCTAATAAGCGCCAAATAAATGTCAGCTTCCCGCAGAGGGAGTGACAAGTGGGGGGTGGCGTCCCTCTTGCATGTGGTCCCTGAGGTGGCAGGTCTGACAGATCCTGGTTTGGTGTTGGCTGGACCAGTGTTGGGGGGTTCTGATCTGGCCCAGGGTTCTCCCAGAGGCCTCCTGGTGCTGCTCAGGGTAGCAGGGGGAGGGACGGATAAGGTAAAAGAAAAGAGCACCGGCCTTGGGGGTCAAGCCACAGGTTCAAGTCCTGACTGCCCCTGACTTCTTGTATTCAGCGAACATGTATTCAGCACTTGCTCTAGGCCCAGGTGTGTCTAGACACCGGAGAGACAATTGTGCAAAAGAAGAAAGAACCACAGGGAAAAGAATCAGTCCGTTTAAAAGATGGTCAGGTTACACGTCATTAGCAAAAGGGACATCTGAACCCAGTGGAGGAGGTAGCGAGGGAGTCGGCCATGGGGCCCCTGGGGAGGGCGCAGGACTGTGAGCTCTACTCTGAATGGGGGTATTTGGGGGACCACTGGGGGGCTGAGTGGAGGTTGGACCTGGTCTGTGTTTTAAGAGGGCCCCTCCGGCCGCCGTGGACAGAGGGAAGGAGACCAGTAAGGGGCAACAGGGGATGGTGACCCCCAGACCAAGGTGGCACCAATACAGAGTCAGAAACGGTCGGATTCCCAGTGTGTTTTGAAGACAGGGGGTCCCCAGGATTTCCTGATGCAAAAATGTGTGTGCGTGGGCGGGGGTAGGTGAGAGGGGGTCTCAGCAACTGAGAAGATGGAGTTGCTTAGTTAATGAAAGGGAAAAGGTTTTGGGGGCTTGTCAGCAGCGAGGCTGGAGGGTGTCAGTGAGTCAGGGCTGACTGTCTCCTGCTCTGGGCTGTGGCTTCTTCCCCAGGTGGGTTGAGACTGAGCAGGGGAGCAGCAGTTTTTCTTTCTTTTTTTTTTTTTGTAAAGATTGATTGACTGATTGATTTGTATTGTTTCTGACAGAGAGACAAGACAGAGAGAAGGGGAAGGGCCTAGATCAGTCTCCATAGTTGTTCTTCATTAGTTTTCAACATAGTTTCATTCCATAGGTGGGCGCGGGGCCATGCAGGGCAGGAACCTGGCCAGAGACCCTCCCGCATGGGAGATGAGCCCCTATGAGCCGGGGGCCAAACCTGGGGGCGAGAACTGAACTGGAGGCCTCCCACATGGGAAGCACACCCCAGTTCAGCATATGGGTCTGCACAGGGCCCAGGGCTGGGACTTGATCCTCGGACCCCGGGACTGTAAGGCGAGCTCTCAGCCCACTGAGCCATCCTGGCTTTCCCAGAGCGCGGTTTCTGCTGATATTTGGACGAGGACCCACCCTCAGGGGCTAGGACATAGGACAGCCCAAGAGATTATGTGCCTCACCCCAGACTGAAAAGAAGTTTGTCAGCCCCAGAACTAGCTGAGCCCCAAGGTCACCCTGCACATGCACTTGCTTGTGGAGGTTGGTGGCTGCTGGATCCTGGGAGACTCCTACTCCTGGATTCTCTACAGTTCCATAACTTGAGGCCTGCCTCTAACCCCAGCACGGGCCTTGGGTTTGGTGGGGAGGGCTCAGCGGTGCCCCCTGGTGGCGGGCTTGGGCCTGACACCCTCCTCCCTCCTTTCCCAGCGCGACTGTCAAAACTACATAAAGATCCTCCTGCCACTCAATAGCAGCCACCTGTTCACCTGCGGCACGGGGGCCTTCAGCCCCCTGTGCACCTACATCGTGAGTGCCCCTCCTCCACTCCGCGTGCAGTTGTCCCGGAACTGCCCCTCTTTCTGCCCCAGGGAGCTGTCCCTTGTGGATTCCTGACAAGGCCGCCTTGTAGGTCTCTCAGATCCCACACACCCTTGCATTTGTTCCTTACGCACACCCCTAAGCAGAGGGTGGTGGTGCCAGGCTGTGGGGTGCAGACCGGCCTGGAGCCAGACGTACATTGGATTTGGATCCTGGAAAACCTCTTTCCAAACTTTGTTTCCCAGAAAACCACTTTCCAAACTTTGTCTCCCGGAAAACCTCTTTCCAAACTTTGTCTCCCCTCTGCCAACTGGGGCTCTTAATGCCCACCACAGAGGTCACTGCCAAACAGCGCCAGCCCTGTGCCCTGGGTGCTGCTGGGGGTGGGGAGGACGGGCTCTATGACCTCTTCCCGCACCCCTGCCGAGTTCCCTTCTCTAGCCTGTGCCCTCTTTTCTGCTGAGCCCACTCATTCCCTGGCATGCCCTTGAGCCCACCGATTTCCTCCCCTGCAGAACGTGGAGAACTTCACGCTGGCCCGGGACGAGGCAGGCAACGTCCTCCTGGAAGATGGCAAGGGCCGTTGTCCCTTTGACCCCAATTTCAAGTCCACGGCCCTGGTGGTTGGTGAGTGTTGGGGGCAGGGTGGGCCCCTGAGTCTCTGGGGAGGGGGAGGGCATGCTGGGCTTCAGTCATGCTGGCTCCCAGTGCAGAGTGACCCTGGGCTGCCCTTGGGTTTCGCTTCTCCCTGTTCCCGCTCCCTCCTCTGTGCGCACTCCAAGCGAGGTGGGCAGCGCTGGGTCAGTCCGGGCCCTGAGCAGGGAGAGGCCGTGCTGAGGGGCCGTTCCCATGGGAATGTTCTCGGCAGATGGGGAGCTCTACACTGGAACAGTCAGCAACTTCCAGGGGAATGACCCGGCCATCTCCCGGAGCCAGAGCCTTCGCCCTACCAAGACAGAGAGCTCCCTCAACTGGCTGCAAGGTGAAGTCCTCCCTCACAGAAGCCCCGGGGAGGGGGCACTCTTCCCAACGGCAGAACCTGAGAACAGGGTTTCGCCTGCCTGGCTTGGATTCCGGGGCTGACCCTGGACTCCCTGCTGACCCCCACAGACCCAGCGTTTGTGGCCTCAGCCTACATTCCCGAGAGCTGGGACAGCTTGGAAGGGGACGACGACAAGATCTACTTCTTCTTCAGCGAGACGGGCCAGGAGTTTGAGTTCTTTGAGAACACCATCGTGTCCCGCATTGCCCGCATCTGCAAGGTGAGCCCCGGAAGGCTCCAGAAAGCTCCAGGCTTTTGTCCCTCTCCTTTTAAAGATTTATTTTTATTGTTCTTTTTTTTTAAAGATTAATTTTATTGTTTTTGACAGAGACAGGCAGAGACAGAGAGAAGGGGGAGGGCCCACAGCACTCTCCATAGTTGACAGCATTAGTTTTCCGTATAGTTTCACTCCACAGGTGGGCACAGGGCTGTACAGGGCAGGAACTGGGCCAGGAGCCTCCTGCATAGGCCCCGGCAAGAACTGAACTGGGGGCACATCCCAGTTCAGCATGTGGGTCCACATGGGCTGGGGCTGGGATTCGATCCTCTGTCTCCGGGGCTGCAAAGCGAGCGCTTAACCCACTGAGCCCTCCCAGCTTCCCCTGTCCCTCTCCTTTTAAATCAACATCCTTCTCATTGTTTTCTCTTCTGTAAAGCATGTGAAATATAGAACAGAAAGTACACACACAGTATCACAAGATAAAGAGGCAGAGTCACGTCATGATTATGAATATAGACTCTGGAGCCAGGTGGCCCTGGGTTCGAGCCCTGCTGGTCATGTGATCTTGGACAGACAGGTCCCTTACCCTCTCAGTCTCAGCTTCCTGGCCTGTTCAGTGGGAACGATAACCAAGCCTCCCTCAGAGTTTTCATGTGGATTCACTTGATCCATGGGATGCTTTTAGGTGTGTGGTGGGTAGCAACTAAATGTTGACTATTAGTGTTACAGTCCTCCCACTCCACTATAAGAAGTGACCACTGTGAACACTTAAGAACAAGCTTGGGGGAAGCCGGGGTGGCTCAGTGGGTTAAGCGCTCACTTTGCAGCGCCGGGGACCGAGGATCGAATCCCGGCCCCGACCAGTGAGGACCCATATGCTGAACTGGGGAGTGCCCCAGTTCGGTTCTCTCTGTGTCTGTATCTCTCTCTGTCAAAAACAATAAAAATAAACCTTAAAAAAAACCCAGCAACTTACAAACAAGAGTTGCACTGTGATGCAGTTCTTCAGTAGGAAGTTGCGACCTCTTTCCGCACGTGTAGACAGACTTCCCTTTGTCCTATCTCGTGCGATTCCACAGTAAGGAAAGCCGTCTCCCGTACTTGGCCTGGTTGTGGGCCCCCCGAGTCTTACTGATTTTAAACAGAGCTCAGGCCTGCTGATGGGTTGCCCACCCTCCCCAGTGTCTGTGTCTCAGGTACCGCTGGGGAGTGGGGCAGCGAGGAGCCCTGAGCCCCGCCACCTGTGTGCCTAGGCCCAGCCTCTCTCTCCCTCCCGCAGGGCGACCAGGGTGGCGAGCGGATCCTGCAGCAGCGCTGGACGTCCTTCCTGAAGGCCCAGCTGCTATGCTCGCGGCCCGACGATGGCTTCCCATTCAACGTGCTGCAGGACGTCTTCACGCTCAGCCCCAACCCCCAGGACTGGCGTGACACCCTCTTCTATGGGGTCTTCACATCCCAGTGGTACGGCTCCCGGGACCTAGCTAGGGCTGTCTGGGCGGGGGGTGGCGGGGACGAGGCTCCTGCCTTCATCCACCGTGTCTTTTCTAGGCACAGGGGGACCACAGAGGGCTCTGCCATTTGTGTCTTCACCATGAATGACGTGCAGAAGGCTTTCCGCGGCCTCTACAAGGAGGTGAACCGTGAGACCCAGCAGTGGTACACTGTGACCGACCTGGTGCCCTGGCCCCGGCCTGGCACGGTGAGGACTGTACCCTGCGTCAGGGGAGGGGAGGGGGTGCTGGGAGGATCGGGCCCTGCCATAGTCTGGGATCAACGGGCTTTTCCAAGTCTGTTTCCTCGCTGCTTGTGCCCCTCAGCGTTGAGCGCCTTATTCCGTTATTGAGTGAGATAAAGAGCCAGGCCTTGGGGAATGACTTTTCCTTTCTTCTTTCCTTCTGGCCCCATGGGCTTCCCCTAAAGCAGACTGGAGACAGGATGTGGGTGCCAGCAGTTTATGTGGGAGGCGATCCCAGGAAGCAGGTGGGAGCAAAGCACAGGAAAGGCTATGTCAGTGATTTTTTTTCCTGCTGTGGGCACCTGGGTCTCAGGCCCCTGGGACCCTGAGAGGCTGTGTGGAACACACGCCCCGCTAGGGTGTTTATCACCAACCCTGCCCCTCCTTGTGCCTTATGGTCTGAGGGTCACTCCTGGGTGTTAAGTCTCAGGGCTTTTACAGGGAACACCCTTGGGCAGAGAGAATCAGGGAGCCCAGGCAGTGTGGGAACAAACTGCAGGCACCCTCATGTGACCCCCTCCACTAGGAAACCTGGTCAGGGAAAGCATGCTAAAGGAATGGAGGTGTGGTCCTGCTGCTTAAGGCCTGGGGTAGGTGCAGGGACACCTGCCAGCTGGGGTCCTTGGATGGCCCCCACCCCCTGGGCTTTGCCCTGTGGCTTCCAGACGAGTGCCTTGCCATGGCTTCTCAGGATGGGGCAGCCTGTCCTGCTGTCCCTTGGAGAGGCAGTCTAGGCAAGATCCTCCGGGGGGCCCCCGTGCTGCCCGTACTGCCCATGACCTCACGCTGCTACCTTTTCCCTCAGTGCATCACCAACAGTGTCCGGGAGAGGAAAATCAACTCATCCCTGCAGCTCCCGGACCGCGTGCTAAACTTCCTTAAGGACCACTTCCTCATGGACGGGCAGGTCCGAAGCCGCCTGCTGCTGCTGCAGCCCCAGGCCCGCTACCAGCGTGTGACTGTACACCGCGTGTCTGGCCTGCACAGCACCTACGACGTCCTCTTCCTGGGCACCGGTGAGTGCCTGCGGCAGGGCAGGCTCAGCGTCCTGGGGGCCCGGCTGTGGAGCCGTGGGCAAGGGGCACCAGCCAGGGCCTGAGCACTGTCCTCACTCCAGGTGATGGCCGGTTGCACAAGGCGGTGGGTGTGGGCTCCAAGATGCACATCATTGAGGAGCTGCAGATCTTTTCACCAGGACAGCCCGTGCAGAACCTGCTTCTAGACTCCGACAGGGTGAGAGCAGGCGGAAGGGTCCGGGCAGCGTGCCTGGGGTGCCCCTCTTATCCACAAGCAGTCTTTACCCACCCAGCTTTCTCTCCCTTGCCCCCGTGGGATGCAAAGATCCAGGCTCATGGCCTGACTCATCAGAAAACGGGTTGCCCGGGAACATGAGAGGAGGTTGTTGTGGGGTATTGCTGGTGGTGGCCCTGGCTGCCCATGCCTGCCACTCATCGCTGTGTCTGTGCAGGGACTGCTGTATGCTGCCTCACACTTGGGGGTAGTCCAGGTGCCTGTGGCCAACTGCAGCCTCTACCAGAGCTGTGGGGACTGCCTCCTCGCCCGGGACCCCTACTGTGCTTGGAGTGGCTCCAGCTGCAGGCCCATCAGCCAGTACCACCCTGAGGCCACCTCCAGGTGAGAGCCCCTTCCCACTCGTCCACCCGTGTCCACTTGGTCTCAGGGCACCTGTCCCCAGGTGCTCCTCAGAATCACTATGCAGCTTTGTGTGTGTCCATGGGTACTTATTAGCTCCCCTTCTGACTCTCAAGAGCATTGTGGTTCAGACAATAGATTGTTTGCCTGACCCACCTCTTAAATTGGCGACAGGCTTTGGAAGAGTGAGAAATGTCACAGCCTTGTAGGAGAACGTGGATTAGTATGAGGCTGTGTTTCAATAACAAAAAACGGGGGTCTACGCAACAGTCCATTAACAAACCCATTGACCCCTGTTTTCAGGATTCACTTCTTTGGATTGTAAAATGTTCACATAGAAAACAGAGACAAGGCCGATCAAAATATAACTTCCCCATATGTCAACTATACTTTATAAAGAGCTTCACATTCCATAAAAATAATACGTGTAACTACCCTTAATTCCACCACTTAGAATTACAGTGAGAATCTGATATGTATCCTCCCAGATTTTTCCACATATGTGCAAAATGAACAAAAATACAGATCTTTTAAATAAAAACGGGATCTGCCCCACTTGTAGTGTCCTTGCTTTGCCCAGGGGGATATACCTGGTGCCAGTTTTATATGTCAAAAAACCACTTGTACTCATACACATGTATACACCAGAAAGGACACACCAAAAAAGGCTTTGCTGTCATGATCGCCGGATGGTAGATTGCGGTTGACTTTTGCAGTGTTTTTAGCCTTTGTGGCTGGTTAAGTATTTCAGGTTTTCTGGGTGTATCAGGAATTACTTTCCTTCTTTAGTACATTGTATTAAAGAAGTCAATGTGTGTGCATTGTTTTGAAAGAGACATGCAGATCCAGCCTGGTCTAAAGGCTCCTACTGCTCTTGTAATACAGGGAAGTATCATAGTAACTTTTATTAGAAATAAAGACTGTGTAGACAGAGACGCTGGCTCTGCCCCTGTGGGGTGGGAAATCCACCTGCCTTTTACCCCTGTGCTCTGGGCCTGGTGGTTCCTGAGTCCTGGGCCCTTGCCCAGGCCCACGCCTACAGGGCTGCGTGAGGGCCTGTGTGGCACTAGGTTGGGGGGTGCAGAGTCACAAGGATATTCCTGGCCCATCACGGACTCTCTCTGGTCCTCAGGCCATGGATCCAGGACATCGAGGGGGCTAACACCAGGAACCTCTGCAATGCTTCCTCGTCCAAGCTCCGGATTGCTATACCAACGGGTGAGGTCCTGCTCAAAAGGTGGAGGGAGGCGGGGCCCAGTGGCTTAGACGGCTCCTGCATTCAGGCACTGGTGGGTGTAAATGCCTTTTCCCCCATCCTTGTCCCTCCAGCCTGCAAGCAGGGCCCTGGGAAGTGAGAGTCACAGTCCTTGGGTGGTGGGGGTATGAGCAGGGGCTACTACGGAGGCCAGGTTTCCCCCAGCCTTACCCTGTGCCTCTTCTACCTGCAGGCGAGAACCGGTGTGAGCAGGTCCAGTTCCAACCCAATACAGTGAACACCTTGGCCTGCCCCCTCCTCTCCAACCTGGCGACCCGCCTCTGGCTGCACAACGGGGTCTCCGTCAACGCCTCGGCCTCCTGCCGGGTGCTGCCCACTGGGGACCTGTTGCTGGTGGGCAGCCAGCAGGAGCTGGGCGTGTTCCAGTGCTGGTCCGTGGAGCGGGACTTCCATCAGCTCGTAGCCAGCTACTGCCCAAAGGTGGAGGGCATGGCGGCAGACCAGAGCGGCAGAGGGTCAGTCGTCATCAACACGTCGCGGGTGAGCGCGCCAGCCCACGGCAAAGCCGCCTGGGGCACGGACAAGTCCTACTGGACCGAGTTCCTGGTCATGTGCACGCTGTTCGCGTTCGCCGTGGTGCTCTTGCTTTTGTTCCTCCTCTACCGGCACCGGGGCGGCATGAAAGACTTCCTGAAGCAGGGCGAGTGTGCCAGTGTGCATCCCAAGACCCGCCCCGTGGTGCTGCCGCCCGAGACCCGGCCGCTCAACGGCGTGGGCCCCCCGAGTGCCCTTCTGGACCACCGAGGTTACCAGACTCTGTCCGAGAGCTCCCCGGGGCCCCGGGTCTTCACGGAATCTGAGAAGAGACCGCTCAGCATCCACGACAGCTTTGTGGAGGTATCCCCGCTGTGCCCGCGGCCCCGGGTCCGCCTGGGCTCTGAGATCCGGGACTCGGTGGTGTGATGGTGGACTTTTACGAGGCAACCCCCCTGGCTTCAGGGGCTGTGAATACTCAGAGGGGGTCCCCGGGACCTCTGCTCCTCGTGGCACACAACCGCGGTACACCCAGCCCTTGCGGGTGACGGAGCCGGCCTGGCCTGCTGCTCTTCAGTGAGGCTCCCTGCAACCCATAGAGAGCCGGGGCCCTGGAGGTCCCGGCTGAGGACGGGGGCCTGCCCAGGCGGGCAGGACAGCGCTCATTACGTACACTGAGCCTTTCGTTTAAAGAACCGTTGAAAATGTGAAACGACCGTGTGAAGAGACAACACAGAATGCGGCGTCCACGGCCCCGCTGCTGATCTAGTTCCCAGCCCCGGCCGTCCATCAGAATGACGGTTGGAGACAGAGTTGGGAATCTCTCACCAGCCGGCCGCTTCCGGCCTCCGCCTTACGAGGCTACTGCCCCCGTTGCTGCAGAGCCAGGGGCCAGCGCAGGCGGGCTGAGTTGTTAGGCCCAATACCCTGTCACCTCAGGAACCGGAGGGCTATGCTGTCACCGCAACCCTCACAAGGACCTGGGCTTGAGCCACCTCTGTCCCTCTCCAGCCTGTATCAGGCTGTGGCCACATAAGAGCAGGCTGCACAAGCCCAGGAGAGCTGATGACGATGTACAATTTCCCCCTTGGAATCCTAGGAAGAGTATGGTCTGCCCTCCTCCTCTCACCCCGAGAACCTGTGTATCTGTCCCCCCCACGCACCCCAGCCTCGTCTTCAAGCCCAGGCCCCCTGTACCCCAACACTTTGCCTGCCTCCACTCTTTAGGGATATTGACACTGCCCAGCACAGGGGCCCTGAGTTTATGTGGGTTTTATATTTTTTTAAATAAGATGCACTTTACTTTTTTCTTTTTTTTTAAATAAAAATCTAAAGAATTGAAATGGAACCGTGGCCCTTTTTCTGAAACGACTGTTGATTTTTGAGGTTGATCGACTTCTTTTTGAGTTCTGGAGGGTTCTCAGCCTCCGCTTTCCCGGGCCTGGTGGGCCAGAGCTGGCCTAGCCCAGCCGACTACCTTTCCCAGTGGAGTGAGGTTCGACAGGTGGGGACTGGACAACACTGAGGGGTGGGGGCAGGGGACTCGTTCACTGTACCTCAGCCCCTTACTCTGTTCCAGGGTGTGGGCACAGAGAACAGGGTTTATTTTTTAACTCTTTATTTTTTATTGTTTTTGAGAGAGAGAGATACAGAGACAGAGAGAAGGGGAGGACCCAGAAGAGTCTCCATAGTTGTACATCATTGATTTTTCCACATAGTTTCATTCCACAGGTGGGTGCAGGGCTGCACAGGGCAGGAACTGGGCTGGGGTCCACTCAGGCCGGGATTTAATCCTTGGCCCCTGGGGCTGCAAAGTGAGCACTTAACCGACGGAGCCATCCTGGCTTCCCTATTTTTTAACTCTAAAATTTTTTTTAATGTTCATACAGTAAATGGTATACAGGTCTAGAATTTTGTTTTTAAAGATTTATTTTATTCTTTTTGATAGAGAAGTGGAAGGGCCCAGAGCAGTTTCCATAGTTGTACATCATCAGTTTTCGACATGGTTTTCATTCCGGACAGGTGGGCAGGAACTGGGCTGGGGGCCTCCCGCATGGGAGGCACACCCCAGTTCAGCATATGGGTCCACAGGATTGGGGCTGGGACTTGATCCTCAGACCCCGAGACTGCAAACCGAGTGCTTAACCTGCTGAGCCACCCCAGCTTCCCCCAGTTCCAGATTTTTTAGCCCACGTAGAAATTCATGGAACCTCCACCAGTCAGGATACAGGAGAGCTCCATCCCTCATGATACCCCTTCATATTCACGGCCTTGGGGGGTGGGGAGGGGCAGTTCAGCTTCCTGCTGGTCCCTTCTTTAGAGATTA
Source organism: Craseonycteris thonglongyai (assembly GCA_004027555.1). Classification (NCBI taxonomy): domain Eukaryota; kingdom Metazoa; phylum Chordata; class Mammalia; order Chiroptera; family Craseonycteridae; genus Craseonycteris; species Craseonycteris thonglongyai. Next base: position 38,360 of record PVKE010004881.1, read on the forward strand.
CTTATTCCCAGTGTGACCAAAGTCTCCTAGAAGTCCAGTCCTTCCTCATGCCAATGTTTCTAGTGTTACACACACGGTCAAAACTTCAAAACCTTTATTATTGACTAGTAGAAACACAAACAGAGTGATGACAATGGCAGTGAGAAGGGCCCGCCCCTGCCCAGGACATGTAGTGCCAGTTCGGCCAGCCCTGGCAACACAGGCATGACCTTGGCCACAGCTCAGCAGTGGAATGGTTCTTTGACAAGGTGCTAAGACACGCTGTGGCTCCTGTCACAGGACAATCTTGAAGGAGCTAAACAAGAGAAGAGTGCGTTGGATTTTGTGCTGGAAGAGGAGTGTTAGTAGTAAATGCAAACTTCCCACCTCTCCCCTAAGGTCCTTTGGAATGGGCTGTGTCCCACATCTGTCAGTTCCCTTTGGGAGAAGAACTACCCTGAGACATTTAGAGGAATCGGGGCTTTCACTGGCACTATCCCCATAACAACGTCCCAGACCCAGACGCCACACACCTGGCAAAGTCCGGAGAACGGGAGATGACGTGCTGGAACTCAGAGAGATTGATGGTCCCATCCCTATCAATGTCGGACTCTTCCAGGATCTGGGAAAGAGAGAATGTCAGGCCACAGTCCCAACCCTGCCCTTGGCTCACGGGCCCACTCCCGCCGGGTTCAGCTGCTCACGTTGTCGATGAGCTGCTTCATCTCTGAAGCACTGAGCCGTGTGTCCTCGCCCTCTCCTGTGAGGCAGTTCACGAGTTGGCTCAAGTCTTCTCTGTTCAAGGTTCCATCGTCATCAAAGTCTAGATAGCGGACACAGGAAGCCCAAAAGGAGGTGGTCAGGATGAGTTCCAAGATTCCAGAGTGACGCCCAGCTCCCAAGCAGGAGCACCACTGGGAAGACCAGGGGTTCTACCAGGCTCCTCCGGGCCCTTACCAAAGATGCGGAAGGCGTAGTGGGACTTGATGTCTGGCGTTGCTGTGTCGCTGAACACACTGAGGAGGTCTAGGAAGTCCTCAAAGCTCAAGCTGTCTCTGGCTGGGGAGGTTGAGAAGACCCTGCAGATTCGCTCCTTGAAGGGGTTGGCCTAAGAAGAAAGCCTCTGTGAGTGCCACAGGACACAGCCCAGGCTACACACACACACTTCTACCGGGAAGTGGAGGGAGTAGGTCACCACACCCACGCCATGAGTGCAGGCTCGTAAGGGAGAATGACCCACACTTTGGGGCCAGCAGAGGGGCCATGAACAGTGACCCTGCTGGGGAAGGTACAGGGATGGCTTCTGGGAGTCAGAAGTTAACCCACAAATGAGCCTGAGGGCAGAGAAGGAAGAGGAAGGCAACCTAAGCAAAGGGATCAAGACAGGCTGGTTATCTGTAAAACAAGGAGTTAATTGAGCATGTGTTGTGTTATAGGCACTGGGCTAGGCCCTTTGCATAGAAATTTTCATAGCAGCCCTATGGAGAGGCAATCAGCCTCTGAAACAGGGTTTCTCACTGTAATAAAGGACAAAATTTATTTGAAGCTCCAAAAGCCAGTACTAGAAGCTCAATTAAAAATAAAACAAAACATTTCTAGCAGATTCCACTGGGTGAGTTAGGTAAAGCCCTTGTCTCCAAGAAATCAGGACTAAACAAAGACCAGAATGGGCGGGACTGGGTGACCTGAGGACAAATAGCAGAGGGAGGGTGAGGGGCTGGCACCTTGAGCTCTGGAAGGCTGAGGATCTGCTCCAAGGACACACGTGCCTGCAGTGACTCCTCCACACTCCTGTGCTCCTGGGGAAGCAGCTCACAGAACCGCCTGTGGGCTCTGGCAGAAGGAGAGGAACGTGTTGGTGCACCTTCCTATGTGTACTAGGTCCCCATTACACATCAGGTGAGGAGCTAAGCCACACACAGAGAACTTCTGAGTCAGCAGGCTTGATAAGCCAAAGGGAGATATGTCACAAGATAGTACAGGTTGGGAGTCCATTCTTGCAATGGGTATTTCCTGGTGCCCTACTGTGTGCCAGGCACTATGCTGGGCACTGGTTCTAAATATATTTTTTTTTATTTATTTTAATTTTTGACAGAGAGAGAGAGAGATACAGAGAGAGACAGAGAGAGAACTGAACTGGGCGAGCTCCCAGCTCAGCATATGGTTCTGCACGGACCGGAGCCGGGATTCGATCCCGGGTCCCCGGCGCTGCAAAGTGAGCGCTTAACCCACTGAGCCATCCCGGCTTCCCCTGGGCACTGGTTCTAGAGCTCCCTGAGACATGGGGAGGGAGGCTGGGCAAGGAGCAGGAAGTTGGTCCTGAAGAACAGGGAGAAAAAGAGCCTCTTTTAGCAGCTACCCTGAACTACTGCACAGTCACCTCCTTCCCAGTAGGATTACCGTAGCCAAGGGAAACCCTGGCCACACCAAGCTGGCAGATGGCTAGGAAGGGGGTACCATTCTCAGTTCAAATGCCCTTTGTTACTAATCTTTTCTGGGCCTGTTTTACTGCCCCCCCCCCACTCCCTCAGGAGGACTAAATTAGGTAGCGTCATTTAGCACCATTCTTGGCGCAGGGTAGGTGCTCAGTAAGCGTTAACGGTTCCTGCATTATTCTGGTAAAGTGGGGAAAAGAAGCCAGGCTCCCCAAGGCTTCTCTGGCTTTGCCAGTAGGCAGCCAGCACAAGCCGGACTGGGACAGGAGACAGGGTTCTGCAGAAGCTCAGTGGAGCACAAGGTGGTCAAAGGTTGCACAGCCACCGGGCTCCCCGGCGCGGGCGGGGTGGGAGTGCCCGCTGGGGGCTCAGCTGCCGACCACAGGCGGGCCCCTGCCCCCGACCTCTGAGGGGGGCTTAGTTGGGCCCCCCAGAAGCTGTCTCTGGGGGATCCCGGAGATCAGGTTCGAGATAGCACTTACAGGATGACCTCCTGCTTGGTCAGGAACGTCAAGTCCTGGAAGGAAGAACAAGACAGGAGGTGGGAGGAGGGTCGGTGGGCTCCGGGATTCCGCTCCCGAGCGCAGGCCGGCGCGCAAGCTCCCCATAGGCCCGGGGCCCCGCGCACCTGGTACTCGGCCAGCAGCTCCTTGGACAGGCGACTGCCCGAGCCCCCCATCGTCGCACCGCGCGCACAGCCTCGCCAACTCGGCCTCGGGACGCCGGCAACTTTCACTTCCGCCTTGGGCCGCGTCACCGCCCCGTTCCCGCGGCAACTGCTCCTGGGGCCACCGCCCCCAGGCCCGCCCCCTCCATAAAGCGCCCCGGCGATCCCAGCAGAGTTCCGCCGCCGGTTCCCGGCTCCGGGCGGTGCCTGGCGAGCTGGAGGAGGGGCCCGGGGGCGGGGCCGAAGCTCCGGGGAGGAGCCCAGGCCGTAGGCCCCGCCTCCGGGTGGGCGGGGCGCGGCGTGCGTGCGTGCGTGCAGGCTGCGCATGCGTAGGGCGCGCCGTGACCTCGCTGTGGCCGCGGTAGGCGCTTGGGGTGTGTCGCGTGGTGCGTTCTCCTTACCTGCAGTCAGGTGGTCGCGGCGGCTACCTTGGGCGAAGTCCCGTAAGGGGCAACAGCGAACTCTCAGGAGCCAGAGCAACCGGAAGTTTCTTGAGTGACCAGAGGCCGTCGACTGCCCCTCTCTGCCCAGGGACGGCTTCTCCAGTCAGACGTTACCACAGGGCACCCGCCTCCTGTGTTGCAGCCCTCATGCCACCTCTCCAGAAATAGCCATAACCTTTACTGAAGACCCACTGAATGCCAAGCGCTGTGCATAGTTACTTCGATTCTTATAACAGCCCGGCAAGGTAGGGTCCCGTTTAAAAATGTGAAAGTACGGAGGTCCAGAGGGGTTGAGTGACGTGTCTAGGCTCCGGCTTTTAAAAAGCGTCGCTCGCTTCCAAGTCTCTTTTCTTTTTTTTTGCCGGGATTCGATCCTCGGTCCCCAGGGCTGCAAAGTGAGCACTTAACCCACTGAGTCATCCCGGCTTCCCCTCAAGTCTCTTTTCAAAGCTCCCCACGGCAGTACGCTTCACTCCAGCCCACATGCTTTCCTCAGACCTCCCCGCCACCGTCCCCGCCTTGCACCCAGACTGTGCTGATCTCTTGTTAGCTCTTGCCCCCTAAAAACCCCTAGGTAGGACAATGCTTGGCACACAGTAGGCTTTCAGTACGTATTTATTGGATTCATGCATAAATGAATGAACCTACACTATCCCAAAAGGTGAGGACTCCAAGCTGCTGAGAGGATTTGGAGGTGAGATTGTTTCCAGCTTTACTGAGGTAATATTGGCAGATAAAATAGTAGGGATTCGTTCCTGATTTTTCTAGTTCATGCCACTGGCTCACCTCTTTGTAAAGTCTAAATCTGAGCATGTCAGTCTTGAGTTTAAAACCATGAAGTGGTTAAAAACCCAAATCCCAGCCTTCTGTAGTCCAGCTTGAGTCTCTCAGCTGTCTCCTCATACTTTTCTGTGTTTCAGCCGTTATGGGCTCTCAGTTCCTCTTCCATCTTGTGTCTTCAGGGAAGTCTTTCCCGATTCCCTAGACTGAATTAGGATTCTCTCTTCCAATGGTGGAGTACCTAGTCCTCCTTGACAACATATTTTAATGTTCGAAGTTTGTTTATATTTACTTGGATGGTAATTGGGTTGATATCTCTTTAATTCACCAAAACTGTATGCAACCTATAGGTGATGGGATTATGAGTGATTTCTGTGTTTCAAAGATTTACCAAAGGCATATATTGCTTTTTTTTTTTAAGGATTTATTTTATCTTTCTTGACAGAGAGAAAGAGAGACAGAGAGAAGGGGGAGAGCCCAGAGCAGTCCCCATAGTTGTACATCATCAGTTTTCAACATTATTTCATTCCACACAGGTGGGCAGGGGGCTGTGCAGGGCAGAAACCTGGCTGGGGCCAGGATTTGATCCTTGGACTCTGGGGCTGCAAGATGAGCGCTCAACCTACTGAGCCATCCCGGCATTCCCATATGTTACTTTTGTTTGTTTTTTTTTGTTTTTTTTTATATCTTTTTATATTTATAGAGAGTAATTATTTTATCTTCAGTGCATATTTATTTCTATTTTACTTTTGACAGATAGAGAGACAGAGACAGAGACAGCTAGAGAACCGAACTGTGGGAACTCCCCAGTTCAGCATGTGGGTCCTGCCTGGGCCAGAGCCGGGATTCGATCCTCGGTCCCCGTGGCCTCAAAGCGAGCGCTCAACCCGCTGAGCCGTCCCGGCTTTCCCCTTATATGTTACTTTTGTAATCAGAACAACAAGTAAAGTTTATTTGGAAGTAGAATCTCTGGAAAAGGGGATGGCATCATTTGTTTTTCACCTCTTTCGATTGTTTCAGGTCAGACCCATGGCTGTTCCACATGAAGGTTCAAATGAAACTTCCTATTTGCTACCTGCAAACAAGGAGGACTGGGAAGGGCACAGCATTCCTGACTTTGTCTATGGACAGAAGGAACTCGTGAGGGAAGGAATTCAGTGGCCTCTGAACACACCCAGCCTCCTGGACACGTTGCCACTGTCACGCTTTGACATTGCACTCTGCTCAGCCTGGAGGCAGCGGATGGAGCTGGGGCTGTTCCGCTACTGCCTGGGGGAGCTGCAGACCCAAATTCTCCCTGGTGCTGTGGGTTTTGTGGCTCAGCTGAATGTGGAGCGAGGGGTGCAGAGAAGACGCCCCCAGAACATCAGGAGTGTGAGGCAGCCGTTTGACCCCGAACAGTTTAACTTCAACAAAATCCGGCCGGGAGAAGTCCTCTTCCGTTTGCACCGGGAACCCCATCTCCCGGGTGTTGTCCAGCAAGAGGAAATCCTTGTGGTGATCAACGTCAGTCCCCTGGAGTGGGGCCACGTGCTACTGGTACCTGAGCCCGCCCGGGGTCTCCCCCAGCGCCTGCTGCCAGGTGCACTGCGGGCTGGGCTTGAGTCTGTACTCCTGAGCTCACACCCTGGCTTTCGTGTTGGCTTCAATAGCCTGGGTGGCTTGGCCTCAGTGAACCACCTCCACCTGCATGGCTATTACCTGGCCCACAGACTGCCCGTAGAGAGGGCACCAAGTGAGCCCCTGGATGCTGGGGGCCATTTGCACCTACTCCAGGCTGTCCCAGCTCCTGGCTTTCTCTTTTACACCTGCGGGCCAGGGCCCGACCTGGAAGCCTTGATAAGCAGGGTATGTCGGGCCACTGACTATCTGACGGACCACGAGGTTGCACATAACTTGTTTGTGACCCGAGGGGCCCCACCTGGGAAGACTTCACCTTCCTCCACCCTCACAGGGGTCCGGGTAATCCTCTGGGCCCGAAAGTCCAGCTTTGGGATAAAGGAAGGCGAGGCATTCAGTGTTGCCCTCTGTGAGCTGGCTGGGCACCTCCCTGTCAAAACGTCCCAGGACTTCAGTAGCCTGACAGAAGCATCCGCTCTGGCCCTCATTCAAGACTGTCTGCTGCCCCCAGCCCAGGCAGAAGAGGTACAGGCAGCACTGGTGGCCTTGACAGTCCAGGAAGAGCTATAGTCCTTCTGGAAGTCCTTATGTTCTAATTGATCTAAGTCCCTTTTGAGAGAGCTGTATTTCATGGTCATTTGGGCATTTTCATGACTGCCTTCTCAACTGTCTCTGGAGGGATCAAGAAATGACAAAAGGGGCCTATTTAAAGGGGAGAAACCTTGGAACAAATCGAATGAACGAGCCCTCATGAAAGTATCTGCTTCTCACCTTTCTTCTTGGACAAGCCCCAGGCATGTCACACTCATATTGTTGAGAGAAGGGAGCGTGCACAACAATAGTCACATACTCCTGACTTTATACACAGACTTTTCTGTTCCTGTTGTATCAAGTCTTAGAAAAGCGATAGTTTATGCACCTCTGGTATGATGCTCCCACTTCCTCTGGTCCTGCTGCTTGTTCTTCCCTTTGCCCACCACTGAGTTTTATTTCTTCGTCCTTCCCCTGCATTTGGCCCTGCTCCTTCAAGATGCCCTTCTTAGAGTAAATTCTTCACCTGCCTGACCACCTGGAATTTTCCTCCAGCCCCAGCACTGAGCTGAATGTTCTTCGCTAATGTTGTCTCCTGTGAAAACAAGTGGTCCTCACAGCTTTAAAGGTACAGGTTCTCTTAATACTCCCCATTTAACAAAGAGATGGAGGCAGACAGAGATTTTAGTAACTTGTTCCAGGTCACACAGCTCATAAGTAGTGGAGTCAGGACACCTGAAGCTGAGCTGGGACCATGTACTTGTGATGCAGCCTCTCCAGGTAGCCACTCCTCTCATGTTGACACTCAACAGTTCATGGGCCCTGAGCTGAGGCTCAGGTTCTCAGGTAGTTGGCTGTCTGTGCCCAAGACTGAAGCTTTTATATAGAATTTTAGAAGTTTTAATCCCCAAAGATAGAAAGTATCATTGAGATAAGGCAGAATATGTACTAACCTAATTTCATAAGACATTTTTAACTTAAATATTTACATTTATATGTTTAGCATGTAAATGTCTATCAGAAATTTTTAGTTGCCCGCTTGGTTTAGCCACATTGGAGTAATTTTAGTTTAATGTCTCTTTCTGCAACTCTTAGCATATACAAGCTCCGCTGTATTTGGCTTGTTCACTCTTTAAAGGGTGTGCAGGTGACCATTATAGCAAAGTGGATTTTGTGTCTAAGGTGATGAGCCTAAATAACATGTTTATCCCACTTACTCCCTAGGACTCATGTTCAGAGGAAAGCCTTCTCTGGCCCAAATAAGTTTTTCCATTAAAAAGGGGAAAAAAGTCAAATAGTTTTTCTTTATGGTGTTACTTCTCAGCCATTTATATATTTTCAGAGTTTGAGAATGCATCATTTAGGGAAGCTGGGATGGCTCAGTGGGTTGAGTGGTCGCTTTACAGCCCCAGCGACTGAGGATTGAATCCCAGCCCCAGCCTGTGCAGACCCACATGCAGAACTGGGAGTCCAGTTCTCTCCAGGGTGAGCTTCCCATGTGGGAATCCCCTGGTTTACCCCTGGCTCTCAGGGGCATGCCTCCCAAACAGGAGGCTCCTAGCCCGGTTTCCGCCCTACATGGCCCCCGCCTACCTCTGTGGGATGAAACCATGTCAAAAACTGATGATATACAACTATGAAGACTGCTCTGGGCCCTCCCCCTTCTCTTTGTCTCTGTCAAAAACAACAAAATAAGTCTTTAAAATAAAGAGAGACAATGCATCATTTAGACTAGAGGACCCTTTGTACTCAGAGCCCTGGGCTTTGAGTGTGGTAGGAAGGACTGATCCTGCTCTGGGCCTCTCCACCTCTTTGCTTGCTTTTTCAAGGAGGTCTTCATGTACTAAGAGGTTTGGATTTGATCCAGTGTGCAATCTTGAAGTTTTCAAGTAACAGATTTACATTTTATGAATACTTTAGCTGCAGTAGATGGACGGAAAGATGGATTGGAGGGAGGGAGGGAGGGAGGAAGGAAGAAGGGAAGAAAGAATAGAATTGGGGTGGGAAGCCAGGATGGCTCAGTGGATTAAGCGCTCACTTTGCAGCGCCGTGGACCGGGGATCAAATCCCGGCCCCGGCCCGTGCGGAACCATATGCTGAACTGGGAGTTCCCCCAGTTCAGTTCTCTGTCTCTCCCTGTCTCTCTCTCTCTCAAAATAAATAAATAAAAAATATATTTAAAAAAAAAAAAAGAATAGAATTGGGGAGTCTAGTTAAGAGGTTGCTGAATGGTGGCTTTTCAGGCAAGAAATGATGGTGATTGAGGTCCTAGAACAATGACTAGAAAACTAAATATTTGTCAAAAGAATGAGAACAATTAGTGTCTTGGAAGCCAAAGGACTCAAGCTTTTCAAGGAGGGGGTTAATGAGATTATTCTATGTGCTGAAGAAAGATTCAGTGTGAATCAGAAAATGTTCATGTCTTCTTTTTTTTGAAGATTTATTGTTTTTGACAGAGGCAGAGAGAGAGAAGGGGGAGGACCCAGAGCAGTTTCCATGGTTGTAGTCATCAGTTTTCACATGGTTTCATTACATACAGGTTGGGGGGGGCGGGGGGATGCTGCACAGGGAGGGAGCCAGGGGAGCCTCCCACATGGGAGGCCCACCCATGTGGGAACTGAACTGGGGCCCACACCCCAGTTCAGCATGTGGGTTCACACTGACTGGGTCTGGGATTTGATCCTCTGACCACTCCCACCCCCACCCCCCCTAGTTGCAAGGTGAGCAATTAACCCGCTAAGTCATCCCGGTATCCCCCCATGTCTTTTTAAAGGAGGGAAAACTTTAAAGTGTCCTCTAGATTGAGCCACAGGAGATAATCTTAAATAACAGGTTGGGCTGAGTTTGGTGAAGTTGACCATCAAAAGTCAGACTACAATGATGGAAGTGAAAGAGCAGTCTGATAAGGTCGTGTACTTCCTTGGTCAATGGAGCTGTCTCAACCTACCAGGCTGAGCGCCTCGAGGGCATGTGTGCTAATCTGGCCTGCCCCTCCAAATGCAGAGAATGTGCTCAAGGCTTGGTTATTTTTTTTTTTAATTGGGGAAAAGCAAGCAGGTGTTTTTCAATACAGAGTTGGCCAAATCGGCTGTAGAAGCGAAAGACTACAAATCCCATGATGCACCCTCTCGACTGCTGCAGGAAGCCGGTCTCTAGAGCCCGGAGGCTCAATGGCACTTCTTCCGCCAGACTTAAGGGCAACCGTTTTTTTTTCGGTCCCGCCCAAGATGGCCTCTGCTGGCGCTCGAGTGGGTGTGGTTCCTGACAGGCCACGCCCCAGAACGCTGCTCCAATGGGGGCCCATCCTTGTGTCCATGGCGACGGTGGTGACAGCAGCGGCTCCTTCCACAAGCCAGCAGCTTTCTCGCAGCTAGGAGTGAACCCTGGAGGTTGGGGGAGGGAGGGAGCGTGCTTCCCCTCACGACCAGCAGAGCCAGTCCTGTGAAACAAGGGGGGCGGTTCCGGAGGCCCAGCAACGACCCAGAAGGAGCAAGAGTCAGGATAAGGGCGGACATGAGTGACCAGCTGAGTCCCAGTCCCAGGCCTCTAGGGGCCGACCCAGAAACCCATCCTCTCCTCGGAAACGCTGGTGGTCCTTGTCTTCCCAGGGCTTTCCCTTTGCCATCAGAATCCCAGGCTCTTCCCCAGCAGGTGTCTGGCCCCAATGTGTATGCCTGGAGAAATGGAGTCACACGTTTGATCTTAAACTGTATTTAAAAATCGAAGCCTCCCCCCTCCCTGCAGCCATTTCCTTTCTCATTTAAGAAAAAAAGCTATGGCAAGTCATGGCCCTTGACAGCTCTGTTTAGCGCCTGCACCCCTCATTGTGTTGTGTGGAGTGATCTTGGGTGACTAGGGCTGTCAGCGAATCCAGCATCTCTTGAGCATCTGACTGCCCCCATTATGTACTTGGAAAGAGTCCATTTTGTAGTGGGCCTGTTCTGAAGAAGCATCAGCACTCCCTAATAATATGAGGAGGTTTCTTAGGGTGGACTCCTGCAGACCTTTCTGGCTCTGGAGGAAGGTCTGATATAAATATTTCACTCCCACCCTTGTCCTTCAGAATCTGAAAGATGGAGCCCAACACCTGTAAGACCAGTGAATCGGAGGAAGACTATGCTGAAGAAGAGGAATCTGAGGATGAAGGGGAAGTCATCAACCCTTCTATTCCTTCTCAGCAGACACTCTCAAAAAGTGACTATACTAAGGCATTTGGGAATGGAGTTCCTTTATCCATTGTAGCCACAAAAGTTCCAGAAAAAATCGTAGTTCCAGCTGACTTAGATGACTTGGAAGTTGGGAGGAGAAAGCGAAGGCGGAAATGCAGGTAACTTTCCCTGGACCCCCTCACCTGTCTGACATCAGAGAGTCACCCCCCAGGCCTCCCTTCAGCAACTGGGGGGCTGGGATCCAAGGTCTTTAGCCTGGGAAAGAGGACAGGAAATACAGGAGCAACATTAACCTTTTTGTTCAACAAAAACAAAATTCAGGACCGTTTTGGCTGGCTTACTGGTGTAGCATTTCAGCATGCTAATATCATTCTGGTCTGTAGAGAAAATGGCTTTTAGAGAAAGTGAATTCCATTATGAATGTGTTGGGTATCTCTTCATCTGAGTGCCTGGCAGCCCAGGACTGTCTTTCCCATTCTGCCTGATTTCTACTGTTCCTCCATTCCAGACCCCTGGCCATCAACCTGACCAACTGCAAGTATGAGAGTGGTAAGCCCCCAGCATGTCACCTACACCACTGTGCATAAGAGGACACCTTTTGCTGTCCCCCAATCAGGCTCCCTGCCTCGGATCATGTTAGGCTGACCTGTAATCTGTACTGAGCCCCCTGGCTCAGCTACTGGCCCCTGAGGCATCACTGTACAGTTAGTGTGTGGTAGGGTAGGAATCTCCATACTTAGGTAACCAAAAAAAAAGGACTGAAAGTCACCATTGTTCCACTCTTCATGGATTTTACCAGAGATGAGACCAGGTTAAAACAGTCTTTTTTCAAGGAAGCTTTTGTGTCAGCTTTAGCAGTTTTTAAAGAAAATCAGCTGCTAGGTCAGCCATCTGTTCCTCCCCTCTTATCCCCACCGGCATCTGTGCAAGAGGCCACCCAGAATGGGAGGTTCCTCCCACCAAGGGTCAGCTCTGCGGGCCAGAAACCATTCTGATTTGAGAGAGGGAATGACAGGAGCAGAGAGCCAGGCTCTAGTTTTCTCTCACAGATTTTGGAAGGGCCCTGACAGCCTCATGAACTTGGAATGGTCAAATGGTAACTAAACTTCTGAGCTGAGGTAAGAACTACCTCCCTCTGGAGCCCACTCTCCAGTCAGGTCTGTTCCTCACCTGACCCAGCCACAGTCCCAAGGCTTTTTCCAGTGCCCAGCTGGCACCACTGCCCTCCCTTTCTCCACAGTGCGCCGTGCAGCCCAAATGTGTGGCCTGAAGGAGGCCGGGGAGGAAGAAGAGTGGAATGTGTACTGGACAGACTGCTGTGTCTCACTGGAACGAGTCATGGACATGAAGCGGTTTCAGGTACAGCCTCCTGACCCATGATCCTAAAGGGCCTGTGGCCCCAGACTGACCACTCCCCACCTTCTGCCCAGGGACCTGAGGCTGCCACTCAGGGGCTGTGCCCATGTGCAGAGCAGGAAAGGCCAGGGTTCCTGTTACAATGGAAATAGTCTCGTAAGTCTTTGGAACTCCTGTTATCTGAAGAAGTGTCTGCTGGGCACATCCTACCTCAGTGTTTGCTGTTTGCCTGTTTGCCCAGGGGGCCCCCTGCAGGGCAGGTGAGCCTATCTAGGGGGAAGACTCGTTCAGATTCAGGGGCAGCTGAGTGACCCAGCCTTCCAAGTGGCTTAGCCTAGCATCTCACATTCATTAAGAGTCAGTGTGGGGGCCTGAATGGCTGTAAGAAACTCAGGAAAGATGGACCGGGGTCCACACAAAGAATACAACTGTTTGGCAGCATTTTTGTTACCCTGTAATTGGGTCTTTGTGCTGGTTAGCAATAAAATAATTACAAAGGCTAGGCAGGCTTATTTTAAGGGGAAGCCAGGAAGGAAGCTGAGGAGACTGTAACTTGTCCCATGAGAAGAGCCAGGGGTTGGAAGTAAAAAAGGGGCACTGGAGACAGTAGCTGTGAGATGAGGGTAACAAATTAATAGCACTTAGTGAGGGCCTACTACATGGCATAACCATTGCTACAACTGCCTTTACATTCTTACCTCAGGAAATCTGCAAAAACACCCCTGAGGGGCAGATACCTCTTGTTATGAAGAGGACTCCAAGCCTCAGAGGTTCACACAGCTCGCAAGATGCTGCCTCCCAGCTCCGTGGGGCAGAGTAGCGGGTGTTCCAGCAGGCCACCGGGCAAGGCTGTGTCCTCTGGGGGTGCCATGCAGTGCATTCCGTGGGGGAAATGGTTCCTCGGTTGCTTTGTGCTATCATACACTGATTATTCTTACAGAACTAGGCCCTGGTGGCCTGAGGGATGTTGTAAGCTGGCTAAAAGGCCCCGAGTCCTGGCTAGCCCTTCTCACTGCCCCTCATTTCCTAACCTTGGTGGGTATGTGTGTTTTGGGAAAAGGCCAAGGAAGGGTTTCTTACCTGTCTTAGGGACGCTTTTCTGTTCTCTCCTTGGGGTACTAGGTAGTGTCTAACTCCTCTGTGACTTTCTGCCTTGACCTTCCTTGACATCCACTGCTTTCTGGGATGCCCAGGCCCCAGGAACTACCACTTATTCTGGGCAGTTGTGTAACCAACTGGCTTCGTTTCAGAAAATCAACCACTTCCCCGGCATGACAGAAATCTGCCGCAAAGACCTGCTGGCTCGGAACCTCACCCGCTTGCAGAAGCTCTACCCTGGGGAATATAGCATCTTCCCCCGCACTTGGTGCCTCCCTGCAGAGTGAGACAGCCAGGCTCCCAGGATGAGATGTGGGAGGGAGGGGCCCGCCATCTCAGTTCCTCCAGACTGGAGGGCCGGGATGATTCCCTGCAGCCCCGGGACAGCCATGAGGTACAGGAACCTTCTGACCAGCGCATCTCTGCACACAGCTACGGGGACTTCCAGTCCTATGGTCGCCAGCGGAAAGCCCGCGCATATATCTGCAAGCCAGACAATGGCTGCCAGGGGCGCGGCATCTTCATCACCCGGAATCCCCGGGACATTAAGCCTGGAGAGCATATGATCTGCCAGCAGTACATCTCCAAGGTGAAGGGCACCTCAGGGCCAGCGTCTCCCTCTGCCAGCACTTCTGTCCCAAAGGGCAAGAGGAAGCCTGTTTCAGCCTCCCACCGCTTTCTGCCCTCCCCATTATCTTGGGGGCTATATGGAGGAGCTCTGGTTCAGAGCCTGCGTGCTCAGCTTTGAATCTGAGTTTTTCTACTTCCTAGATATAGTGGACTTGGGCAAATGCTTACCCTTTCTGCACTTCAGTTTCCTCATCTGTTCATGGGAATAATAACGTTCACTGCCTTACACAGTTGCTGTGAAAATTAAACGAGTTATTGTGTATTTGAACCACTTATGACAGTGTGTGGCTCACTGTAAGCGTTTCAGAGCTTTCTTATCTTTCCCTGGTGGATTGGTGCACTCTCAGCCTTTCCTCATCGATGGCTTCAAGTTTGACATGCGAATCTATGTCCTGGTCACATCCTGTGACCCTCTTCGGATCTTCATGTATGAGGAGGGCCTGGCTCGCTTTGCCACCATGCCCTATGTGGAGCCCACTTACAACAACCTGGTAAGGAGCCAGGGGCAGCCCTGGGGGCAGGGCCACACCCTCTCCCTCCCACTACTGAGTGCTGAGAATGTAGGGAGAAGCCAAGTAGAGAGGCTTGTTGTCAGCCAGGAACAAGAAGTGAAGCCAGTGTGTGCTTCAGCACTGGGCTGGGAGGGGAGGAACGGTATGCTCCCCTCCCCAGGAGCTCCAGTGAAGAGGGACAGGCGATTGCCCAGTCCTGGGGTGGCATGGGTGCTCAAAAGGCAACCAGGGGCTACTGAGGAATGCTGTATGGAAGCCGTCTAAGGCCCCAGGGCCATTCTCTCCCCAGGATGAGGTCTGCATGCACCTGACCAACTATGCGATCAACAAGCACAACGAGAATTTTGTCCGGGATGATACGGTGGGCAGTAAGAGGTACTGCCTGCTCTCGTTTCTCCTATTCCTCTATCTCTGCCCCACAGTCTCAGTGGCCCAGGGCACTGTGGCTGGCTCTTGGGAGGCCTCTTGCTCAGGAAAACTCAACCATCACAGACCCTTGTCTTGGGCCTGACCACCAAGTGTAGCCCCACCCCCAGCCCGATAACTAAGCCCTGCTCTGTGCAGCCCTTGGAAGCATATGGCACCTAGGCACAGAGTTAGGTTAATGGGAGGGAGCCTTCTGCCTGCAGCCCAGTCCACTGGCAGAGAAACTGGTCTTCCTCTGGGCACTGGGCCTCACAGGAAACTGTCAACGCTCAATGCCTGGCTGCAAGAACATGGCTACAACCCCCGAGAAATATGGGAAGGCGTCAGGGACATCATCATCAAAACCATCATCTCGGCCCATTCTGTTCTTCGCCACAACTACCGAACCTGTTTTCCCCAATATCTGAGTGGAGGTACTTGTGCCTGTTTTGAGATCCTTGGTTTTGACGTCTTGTTGGACCACAAGCTGAAGCCCTGGCTGCTAGAGGTGAGGACTATCTCCTGGGCTTTGCAAAGCAAAGGTCCATAGGCCTCCCTGAACAGGACGCCTGGGATAGGGATGCTCTCAGGCGGTGGAACAGAAGGGCTGTGGCAGCACTGGGGTGGGTAGGAACCCCAGCAGAAGGCCTAAGATCTCTATTCTTTTGACCTGCTGAGTCAAATCATGGTGATGTCTGGCCTCTACCATAGGAATCCTGGCTTTGGATTCCAAGTGTTCCTCACGTAAGCCTTGTCTTTAAGGATAGGACACTGTATGTACAGTCAGGCTGATTTACTCTCACCATCCTGGGCATTGGAGGGGTCTTGGTGGCAGAGTCGTGTGGCCTTGGAAGTCAGAACACCAAGGAGGCCACTGGAGGTGTGTGTGTGTGTCGGGGGGTGTCTGTCCTAGATCATCTAGTTTTGTCTGCATGAGACTAGCACCTGCTCAGGTGGTCGAGGAAGGGGGTGGGTAATGACTCCTCCTGGCAGGTCAACCACTCTCCAAGCTTCACCACCGATTCACACCTGGATAGAGAAGTGAAGGATGCACTCCTCTGTGATACCATAACCCTTATCAATCTCCGGGGCTGTGACAAAAGGAAAGTGATGGAGGAAGATAAGCGACGAGTCAAACAGCGGCTTTTCCAGTGTCACCAACAGCCACGAGAAGCCAAGTGCTCCAGGTGCCCGCTGTGTGTAGCTGTGCATTTGTCTTCGTTATTACTTTCCTGGGAGGAGAAGTCCTCTAGATGGAGAAGGCAACCTGGGGCTAATCAGCTATTAGGAACTGTTTTTTGGGGTTTTTTTTCATAGATAATACATCACTTGTCATAGATAATGTGTTTAAAAGTCAGAAGATACAGTGTTTAGTCTCTCTCCTACCCTTCTGTAGCTACTCAGTACCCCTGGCCAGGAGCTAGTTAGTATTCCTAGGGTCATGTGTATACTTTTACAAACATTTAATGCACATACATACATGTATTAATACAAATTGTTTTCTTCCCTTTATCTACCCAAACAGTAGCATCACTTTCACATTCTCTATACCCTGACTAGCAATGTATTTTAGAGCTATTTCATATTAGCACATAAGGAGCTCTATGTAGTTTGATTAGCTGTCTTTTTGTTTTGTTTTGTTTTTTTCCTTTTTTTAAAAGATTTTTATTTTTATTGTTTTTGACAGAGAGAGAGATACAGAGACAGAAACAGAGAGAAGGGGGAGGGCCCAGAATAGTCTGCATAGTTGCACATTATTTGTTTTTCCACATAGTTTCATTCCATAGGTGAGAGTGGGGCTGCACAGGGCAGGAACTGGGCTGGGGTCTTGCCCCAGTGAGAACTGAACTGGGGGTACTCCCCAGTTCAGCATATGGGTCCACAAAGGCCGGGATTTGATCCTCAGTCCCTGGGGCTGCAAAGTGAGCGCTTAACCCACTGAGCCATCCTGGCTTCCCCTGTTTTTTTCCTTTTTAAACAAAGCTCCTCTAGAAATAATTTCCTGAGAAAGTTTATAATAAGCACAGAAAACAGTTTAGCCATTCAATAATGGGGGACAGTTTAAATCAGTATTGTTTACCACCATTGTTTTAATTATAAGATGGGTTTCAAACATGGTAATTTGTGGCTGATACTAAATTACCATCTGTTAATGATACAGAAAAATGAATTGGAGTAGATTTAGGATTGTTCCCATAGTAAACATCAGGCTTCCCCACTTGCGTTGCAAGATGCAGGGCCAGTGTGTGCTTGATTTGCCATGCTATCCTGAGGGCCGGGCACACAGGAGGCCCTCACGTATTTGTGCAAGTGGAGGTAGTGCATAATTGTAAATGCCCTGGATGTTTCCATGAATTTGGATTGTGCACATGACTGTTATGAATCCTGTCTTTCAATGGGGAAAAAAAAAGTTGAAAACTATTAGACTTAATAAACAAAAGTACAATCATACAGTAATATGAGCCAGCCATTTAAAAATGTTGTGTAATCGATCCTATTTTCATCTAAAGAGAGAAAAAAGGAAAGAATATATTCAGGGCATGGTAGTAAGTGGCAAAACCATGATTCAAACTCAGGAGGTCCTTCCCCAGAACTCCACGTTCAAAACCGATATGCTAACTGCATCTTAAGATTATGGGGGGAAGCCGGGATGGCTCAGTGGGTTAAGTGCTCACTTTGCTGTGCCGGGGACCGAGGATCAAATCCCGGCCCTGGCCCCTGCGGAACCATATGCTGAACTGGGAGCTCCCCCAGTTCAGTTCTCTCTGTGTCTCTGTATCTCTCTGTATCTCTCTCTCTCTCTCTCTAAGTAAATAAATAAATAACTAAATAATTTTAAAAAGCAACTAGGGAACAAACAAAATAAACTGAAGGGAAATGGGTGAGGATGAAGAAATAAAGAGGGGCAAATATATGGTGACAGAAGACTAAACTTTAAAAAAAAAAAAAAAAAGATTATGGGAGGTTTTTTGTTTGTTTGTTTGTTTTTTGAATTGAACTGGGGGCCTCACTGCAGTGAGGGAAGCACACCCCAGTTCAGCATGTGGGTCCGCCTGGGCTGGAGCCGGGATTCGATCCTCGGTTCTCAGGGCTTCAAAGCGAGCGCTTAACCTGGTGAGCCGTCCCGGCTTTCCCAATGGGAGGTTTTTATCTTTGTTTTTCTCTTCTGGATTTTCTGTAATTAGAAACCTAATGTTCTATAATCAGAAACCTAAAAGGTTGTGATAACCTGGAGTGCTGGCCTATGAGTGGACCCCATTGCACTTAAGATGAAAACCAGATTTCTGGAAGTGAGACCTATTTTCATAGCTGTGCACAGGCATGACTGAGCACAGATGGGTTTGGCAGCCTTCACCACATGGGCAGGGGCTTCTCAGAGCTCCAGCCAGCCTTCCTTTCCTGACTCAGCATTGTCACAGTCCTGCCCTGACTCACCTGGAGCTTGGTTTTCATAGGCGAGAGCAAACAGAGGCCTCCCACACAGCACTGCTGGACCAGGAACACTATGAGGACTCTCACCTGGGGGGGTACCGCCGGATCTACCCTGGGCCTGACACAGAGAAGTATACACCCTTCTTTAAGAACAATGGCTCCCTCTTCCAGGAGACTGCTGCTTCCAAGGCCAGAGAGGAGTGTGCCAGGTACTGCATTCTCCTCTCTCCACTCGGGGGTGGGGTGGTGGTGGTGGTGGTGGTGGTGTGTGTGTGTGTGTGTGTGTGTTGGGGGGGGGGCGAGTGTAGCAAATCCTGAAGCTGAGTAGTTCCCCAGCAGGGTGGACAGGAAGCAAGACATTTGAGGAAAGAGGAATGACTCAGTGTAGTAGGCTTCCCGTCTTCCACCACATTTCTCTCCTGTCAGTCCCCAAAACAGATCATAATTTTCTGCTCTTTCCCCATCCCCACTTTCCCTCACTGCCCCTCCCATTTCCCCAACACAATTTCTCCAGTGTCTGAAGCTGCTATATCTTCTCAGGCAACAACTGGAAGAGATCCGCCTTAAGAGGAAACAGGAGGCCTCAGGCACTAAGAGGCGAAAGGAAAACAAGGAGCAGAACCAGGGGGAGTCAGCAGGGGAGAAGAGCCGATCAAGGCCCAGGCTCCGGAAACTGTGCACCCATTTGGCTTACAGGAACTGGAACCAGGGGAAAGAGGTGTCAGGGGCTTAGTGGCTCTTACCTTTCAATAGGAAAAGGGGTTGGAACTACTAGAGAAGGGAATCTCTGCTGTCCTCTCTCCCCATCTTGGACAGCAAAGGAATCCTTCCACTAAGGTCAGGAAAGGGATAGAGGTAGAGTGGGCAAGAGTCCTGCACCTGACCTTGTTGATGGTTTGGGACTCATCCTTGGAGACCCTGCATACATCTCTCATGTACCTTGTAGCTGCTACCAGAACACCTGGATAGCACGCAGCCTCAAGAAATTGTGGAAGAGGAGGAGCAGGAACGGATAAAGGCCCTGCTACAAAGGGAGAATCTCATCCGAAGCCTGGGTATTGTAGGCCAAATCACCCGCATGCTGCACCCCAGCCACCAGGGCCAGAAAAAACTCCATGAATATCGGGTGAGCGTCCCTACGCAGCATCTCACAGAACAAGGGAACATGGGCTATCCCGGCACATGCTGGTGGATACAGCACAGGAGGCCACTGTGACGGTACCTGGCAGTATATGCTGGGGCCTTGGGTAAGGGTCTGTTGGTTCCTTCTATGTCTGTTCCCAAGGTCCCTTGTTTTTAGTAATGACATCCAGCCAACCCCACAGGAGACTTGTTCTCTATATTCCTTCTTGCAGTAACCCCAAACTCATGACTGACTGACCAATAACAAAGCCACCACCCTCAGTCGCTTCTGTGTAATCTCTGCCTAACACTGCCAATGCTGGGGCTCTAATGGGAGATAAGTAAACATTCTTGGGCCAACAAAACAGTTGCCGCATTCACTATTCCCTGGGCTACTAGAAAATCTGTTGGGGTCTGTTTTTGTTGAGCTCTAAAGGAGTAACTGGTTAAATAATGCCTATGGTCTAGAAGAGATTTTTCAGTTCTGTATCTCTTCCCATTCCATCCAGCCTCATAAGAAATGTGATAAGGGGCTGCTCTTCTCCTCTAGCCTAGATTTCACCAGGACGGGCTGGGCAGTCAAGAACTGCAGTCTGGGAGTTTGTTCCCATTGGTCCTCCTGCGAGGGGCCGCCAAAGAGCAGGGCCCTCCTCATTTCCTGCATCCAGTTCGGCCCCACGAATTGATCCCCAGGATCTTAGGGCCACTGCCAAGCATGAATGCTGCACTTCCGCATCATTCCCGGTGCCACCTACAGCCCAGGAACTTCAACTGGATGACAGAATCAGCCGCCTTCGGCCCCTATTCACTGTCAATGAAGAAATCTGGAAGGCGCTTTTATCCCAGTGCCAGGGTCAGGCTCACTAGCCGTAAGTATGCAAAAATAGTTTTGGTCACTGTACAAACTCCCACTGGCAAATATTACAGCTGGGAGGCTCCCAAAATACGGCACTTCTAGCAGTGCGGGAATGGGGAAGGCAGTGGACCCATTTATTTACCTCCTTCTATGTACTAGAAATGGCAGAAATACAGTTCCAGTGCTCAACGAACATAACAGGGAAATGGACAAGTAAACACACCAATTGTAATACAGTGGTAGACATTGGAGGGAAGCATAGGATGTCATTCCTGTGTTGGTAATGAAGCAACAGTTGGGAAAGAGGTGAGCGAATCTGTTCTGAGTAGCAACTCAGAGGGACCCATGTTTCCACTGCAGAAGGCCAAGCCAGCAGAAGGCTAGAAGCCATAAACCAAGCCCTGGCAGGAACAGTGCCACCCTCATTAACCCCAAAGCAGGGCTATTTTCTGCAACCAGAAAGAGTGGTAAGTGGCCCACGGACTGAATGCACCTTGCCCTCCATGACAAACTCTGAACACAGAGCAGCCAAGGCCTGGGGCCTCCCCCTCTGCCCTGCCTCTGCTCCCCTGATGCAGAGTACCACTGCACTCCTGGACATCAGCCACCACCGGTAAATGCAGGCAGAAGCCCAGCGCTCACCGTCTCCTGGAAGAGGGGCAAAGGGGCCTTCAATCTTTGCTGTGAAAGACTGCCACCAAACCTGAGTTTAAAAAGCCCTGGCCAGTGACCCTGTTTGCATAAGACACCGAGAATTCCTCAATGGGAAAAGACTGTAAGATGAAGAGGAGACAGGGCCGGCCCTGTACTCAGCTCCACCCTTGGAACCTGTGCCTGGATTTATTGCTTGGTGATGGGTCTGAACCCTGGGTGCGGCCTGGGTCTGGAAGTCACCCGGCGACAAGGAGCCCCTTTCCCAGAGGAGCCCCAATGCCCAAACTCGGGGCTGTCTCCGTCAGAGCACCGCCTCGGGGACGCCCTTCCTGCCGCCGGCTTGGGCTGGCGGAGGGGTAGCTCTTAGCAGTTGAACCCATATTTTTATTAAAGTTTATATTGTTTTGCAGGAGCGTACTCCTCCTCATTCGGGCTCTAAGGTTTCAGGAAGGTCCTCTCCGTAGTTAACAGCAGGGAAGGGACTGCCACAGACCCATTTAAATCAGGTAGCCCGCCTTCGGCAGGAAGCAACAAGATGCACGAGCCCCTCCCACTTCCGGCTCCGCCCTCCCACTTCCGGCTTCCCGCGGCTCTGCGTTCGGGCTGAGGGCAATCTTGACAACATGGCGGCAATTCTGAACCTCTTGCTGGGTGGTCGTGTCCTTGCTGCCGTCGCTCGTTGTGGGTTCGCGACCCGAGGGGTGGCAGGCCCGGGCACCATCGGCAGCGAGCCGGATCCCGATTTCGACTGGGAGCCGGAGGAGCGGGAGCTGCAGGAGGTGGAGAGGTACCGTCTCCTTCCCGAGCCCTCAGCCTGAAGCAGGGCAGGCCCCGGCGCTCCAGGCCGGGCCCCGCGTGGCGCCGGTCATCCTACCGCCGCATTCGCAGCAGCCCTTGTTCCTTTCCCCGTATCACAAGCGTAGGGGCAAGTGTTGGGCTTTCTTGGGACCACGAGCCCCTTCATCACCGGTGGGTGTTCGGCATGTCTAAGGGCTGCTCTATTCTAGGTGTTAGATTTCTGGGGCGCTGAACAAAGAGAAGAGGGCTGGGCACCCGGGCATTTAGCCCAAGGCTTTTCAGCCACCCATCCTGCTTTCCACGCATGGCTTCTGCCATTGGTTCTCTCCCTCAGCACCCTGAAACGACAGAAAAAAGCCATCCGGTTTCAGAAAATTCGGAGGCAAATGGAGGCGCCAGGTGCCCCGCCCAGGACCCTGACGTGGGAAGCCATGGAGCAGATCCGGTAAGACTCCTGGTAGTTTGGATGTGCTGTGATGATAAGTGAAGAAGATTGCTTTCGTGTTTTCTTTCATTTTTTATCATTTAAGATTTCTTAAAGGAGGAGAGGCCCAGATGGCTTAGCGAGTTAGGCGCTCGCTTTGCATCCCCGGGGACCTACTAGGATGGAATCCCGGCTCCGGCCAGTGAGGACCCGTATGCTGAATTGAGGTGTGCTTCCCATGAGGGAGGCCCCCGGTTCGATCCTAGCCCCCCGATTTGGCCCCTGGCTCGAGGGGGCGCGCCCCCCATGCGGGAGGCCGCCAGCCCAGTTCCCACCCTGCGTGCCCCAGACCCGCCTGTGTGAAACAAAACCGTGGGAAAAACTGATGACGTAGACCTATGGAGATTGCTCTGGGCCTTCCCTCTTGTCTGTCTCTGTCAAAACCAATAAAATCTTAAAAAGATTTCTTAATAATAACGAACTTCCATAAGTACATTATCTTCATATAATATTTTTTACCGTGATACAGTTGGTTCATTTTGCTGAAATTTTATAATGCTAAATTGCAGACATCACAGCATTTAACCCATAAATAGTACTATATATAATGACATTCTTAAGCTAAGGTCCGGGGTGGGAGCTTACCATGGTTATGTACATTTTTCTGAGAAGAGGATCCATATCTTAGAAAATCATAGAGATCCTTTCTTAAATTTTAAGGTTTTTGTTTTGAATTGATACATTACATATGGTTCAAAATTAGAACAGTATAATGTGTTGCATATCGAGAAATATTAATCCCAGCCAGTCTTCTACAGGTACTAGTTTAATTATTTTTTTTGTGCCTTTTCTAATTTTCCTTATACAGAAACATCCACATTTTTTTCACCTCCTTAACCACAAACAGTGCTATATATACTGCCTATACTGTTTTTACTTAATATATTCTGTAGACTCTTCCACTTCAGAGGAGAAAGATTTTTTTAATAGAAATCATAGTTTAGTTAACCAGTCACTTATGATGGGTACTTGGATTGTTTCCATTCACTTGCTGTCACAAATAGTGCTCTAGTGAGTAATTTTGTGTACACATCTGCCAGACGTCGTCGTTTTATACATTCCCAGAAGTAGAGTTGCTGGGTCCAAGGGCAAATGGATTTGCATTTTGATAAAATTGTTAAATAGCCCTCTGTAGGTTATTTTCCACTCCCATCAGAATAACTCTGGACCTGAGACTTAGAATAAAGGGGATTCCTCGGAGAGCTCATCAGGAAGTATTTGTGAGCTTGTAGTACCTCTAATATCAACATCCTGTCCTGTCTAGAACAAAGACCTCAAATCTTCCAACCTGTCACCTCCCCTTTTGTGGTCAGTAAATATCCTCATCAAAAGAAAAAATAGGCTATTAATAAAAACCCTTTAAGGGGAAGCCAGGATGGCTCAGTGGGTTAAGCGCTCACTTTGCAGCGCCAGGGACCGCGGATCGAATCCCGGCCCCGGCCCCGGCCCGTGCGGAACCATATGCTGAACTGGGAGCTCCCCCAGTTCAGTTCTCTGTATCTCTCTGTATCTCTCTCTTTCTCTCTGTCAAAAATAAATAAAAATATATTAAATAACAGTTGCTTAAAATAAATAAATAAAAATAAAAACCCT